>KN818571.1:0-13737 GCA_000827485.1 Amanita muscaria Koide BX008
CCTTTGTCAACCCAGACGACTGGTCCTTACAGAGACGAGCAGACAAACGTGTTTTCACTTGTTGAGCGGTTGGTTCTCAGGATCATATCTACGTTGAACTTAATGTGTATACCCCAGTCATGGACGATTGTAGGGACGAGAGTCTTGGATACAGTCCCATGGTGACAAAAGACAGCCGAGATGAACGGACTGCATATTGGGGCGAAAATCACTGTGATCCCGTAAAGGTGGAAATTCCGCCGGAGTTTTCCGCTGCTCAAGAGCTGAAAAAGGTGGAAAAGTCGTCGTTATATGGATGATTAATTAGAGACTTGAGTCAAGAACAGTATAAAATTCCCACGTTTAGCGTCACATTCCCCGTATAAATTTCCTCTTGTCTCCGATGGAATGAATTCGTTGAAAATCTTCACGAGAAGTGGAGGAAAAAATCGTCAAGAAGTTCTGCGAAAAGTGTTACATTTCTGCCGTTGCCTTTTTTGGAAAGTGATAGTTTTCCAGTCGTTTAATAGTAGAAAATAAGACAGAAGAATTCCATCAGACAATGGTAGAATTTCATACTTTCTAACAAGGCAGAATTTGTTTGAAAATCAATCATTCGGAAAATCAATCATTCAGAAAATCAATCAGTCAGAAAATCAATCATTCGGAAAAATAATCATTCAGAAAATCAATCATTCAGAAAAATAATCATTCGGAAAATCAATCATTCAGAAAATCAATCAGTCGGAAAATCAATCATTTGGAAAAATAATCATTCGGAAAATCAATCATTCAGAAAATCAATCATTCGGAAAAATAATCATTAGGAAAAACAATCATTCGGAAAAATAATCATTCGGAAAAATAATCATTAGGAAAAACAATCAGATGGAAAAACATCATTATTAGCAGAAATGAAATAGCGGAATTATAGCGAAATTTCAGCGAAATTACAGTCTTTTGAATATAGGGCTGCAGATGGCAGAATATGATGACTATCTGGCAGGTTATTAGCACTTCCGAAAAGACTGGAAAAGAGCAGAAGCAGCTCACCTTACTAGTTACTGTAGCGGCTCTGGATTCCCTGCCACATTTCCTTCTGCATGTTCGTCGCCCTCATTAGCATCGCCGTGGATGTTTTCATCCTCGTTGACATCATCTCCATGGCCACCCTCATCTCCGTTCTCGACACCTTGACCTTCATCCCCATTGGTTTGAACTTCGCTCTCCAACTGCTTCTGGTATGCTCGGACATTCTTCAAGTTCCTTCGAATAAACTCCGCAATTGGCCACTCTTCTGTATATCGGTAGAAATATGGTTCACGTTCAAGGACCTATAATTGAACAACCAGTTAATTATATCAATTATGAGTAAATGTGACGTACAATGTGCTTGATGCCTGCAAGTTTTACGAAATCTTGGTTACGCCAGGTGCGTTTGGGATCAGCACCAGAGATGTTGACGGACTCCCTCACCACACGCTATACCAGTTTTATCATTGTTCCATGGTGTATATAGAGGGCATACTCACACGAAGATATTTATACTTGATGTCGTCGTCCACTAAGCCCATGGCCTTCTGAAGGCAGAAGTCTGATGCGAAAGGACGGGAAATGAGGAGGTCCGTCTCATCGTCCTGTTGACTATTCAAGTCCTTCTCCTTACGCAGAGATTCAAGTTCACCTATATTATATTAGCAGGACAATAAGTAAAGAAGTAATACACGTACGCTGCAGTCGATTGACCTCTGCCTGGAGAGTGCTGCTCTGATCTTCAGCCGAAGATGAAGTTGCGGGAGGCGGATTATCGTTGAGTGTAGTTGTTTGCTTCGCGTTTGCTGCTGTCTTAGCTGCCGCCGTTGTAGTTGCCGTCTTCGCAGTCTGGGATATCGCCTTTGCCGCCGCCTTAGTTGCTGCCTTAGCCGCTGCCTTGGTTGTTGGTTTTTTTGCCGCCTTCTTTGCCGCTGTTGCAACCTCTGCGGCGTGGCAAAGCATGAGCCTGACATAGAATCTCATCAAAGTGTAGTAGTACTGACCTGCTTCTTTGCCCTGCTTTGAACGAGTTCGTGGCCTTGGAGGTGGAGCGCCGTTCTCCTTGTTTGACGTAGTAACCATGAATGCTAGGTGGAGGAATCCGGAGTTGAGACCCCTTAAATAGACAGTGAATCAGCTCAGGATAAACGGAAGAATTGTCCAAAAATGCACATTACCGCCCTTCAATCCATCCCGATTCGGTGCTAGCCAAGTGTCGGTGAATACAGTAATTGAGTCGTAGGATAGCATGTGAGCTTGAACTAGGAACCAAAAATGCGGAGGATAGCCAGCAAACATTGCCGAAAACATCAGTTCCTGGATAGTGTGAAAATACGGATCTCAACGGAAGGATTTTAGCTTGAAACAGAGCTGTTGGGAGGCAACCCATTAGTGATCGCCGTCATAGCACGTGTACAAGGCTCCATAGGTGGAGGCCGGAATACAAACATGGTTCTGTAAATTAGGAACACTTACCAGCGGCGGAAAAATAGATATGCCATTCGGATCTTACTTACGCAAGAAGCTAGCAAATACTAAAAGACTTTGAATAAAAGATGGTTTGTCGTAGTGAGGAGCATCGCTGCATCAATGGTCTCCATGCCGAAGACACCTTACCGCCGTCAACAAACTCCTGCAGATGCTCAGGTGCTGTATCTATCAGATACTGAAGATGATTTATCCAGTCAGAGGTTAGTCACGTCAGGCCATCGTTACCGAAGAAATACTCACGTACGTCGTGTCATGAATAGTTCATTTGGTATTCAACCTCTTCGTTATGACGAAGTTGAAGAAACACCCCCCAATGAATGGGAGCGGGCCGAGGATAAAGAACCTTCAAGTTGTGATGCTAGCGATGGATATTGCACTCCGGCTCAACGTCCGAGTCCTGGGGCATATTTGACAGAGAGCTACGTTGACAACCTTGCAACCACTGCAATCGCTGCAGCCCGGGATCTTCTGAGAGGTCATGTCGCCAAGGTTCAACCTCCTGTTCGCTGCGAAGTTCAGGCGCTCGTGAATCCAAGTCAATACTCTAACCAAGGTGTTCAGACTATGGCAACCACTCACGTCGTCGACTGTGGAGTTCAGACTATGGCAACCACTCATGTCGACTGCGGAGTTCAGGCGAGTGCAATGGGAGAGTTGCCCATTCGCAGTGATCAGGCAGGACACACATCCGAGTCAGCACATTGTGTTCATCACAAACCGCTAAGCCCACATCCCAGCACAGTTAATATAGCTGAACAAAGCGAAGTCCAGGTCAGTAAAGGCTGTTCACGGGCTGAAAAGGTTGGTCAAACTTACCGCTCAACACACTACTCAATTTGACTCGTTGCCTGAAAGGAAAATTGCGACGTCCATGTTCATGTTTCTAGCAAGCACCTTGATAACGTTGAAACAAATACCAGAAGCTTGAAGGTTAGTATTCGAGAGGAGGAGGGAGGAAACCAACGGAATAGGAAAACAGAAGTGTTCGTGCAACATAAGCGGCGGAAGCTGGAACAGAACTATTTCATTGATATCAGTCATGGTCATTAGGTTGGTATTAAATATACACTTGCCTTAGGAAGTATAACTGTTGTTCGTGGATCTTCGGGCAGTGACTGTGTCTAAAATTTTTTTTTTAAAAAATTTATTTTGATTTTGACTCTCATCCGCTTCGCAAACCAGCGTACCGTAGATAGAAAGCCCATCATTCTCTTCCGGGTCCTAGTCTTCTTCCTTGCTCTAGAAATAGGCAAGTAAAACCAGCCCATCATTTGACGCCGCATGCGCAGAGCAACTGGGTGGATGAACACAACCTGTTGTACTTTATTTGTTTATGTTATACAAATTCGGACTTTATGCATTTCCTGCCACTGATGCGTGGATATCGACATACTGACTAAAGCTCCGGTTTGTATGAAATCGGAGGACTTGAGAAGTGGCTGATACAACATGTGAGAAAGCTTGGAAAAGGTGAGCTGGAGAGCGAGAAGAAACTGGCAATGGCAAACCTTCATGATGAAAGTTGCTCGAGGTGGAGGACTGATGACTAGTTATCGTCGTGCTGATCTTGCTCAATGTTCATAGCATTAGTGCTCTTCTTTACGACGACTGCCATTGCAGCCTGTCCACTTGTCGCGGGTTACAATATCACTAGCACGCCTCAATGATCGGCCATACTCGAGGATAGCCCTGATGGCCATCATGATCCATTGGCGTTCCTCTGCCGTCCAGCTCAAGACACTCAATGAATACTGAATGAAGATCGTCTGGCTGGATGTTGTTGAGCTGGATGTTTATGAGATGGATTCTGTGTAAAAGAACGAAAAGATCAGAAATGAGGGCGTCGGGAAGCAAGTGATAAGCTTGAGCGGGAACTGACCAGAGTGGGAGGACAGATTCACGCGCGGTGGAAAAGGGACAGGAAGCATCTTCCGTCGCTGATTGACAGTTGAGTGCTGGAGTTAATATTAATGCGTTGCGACCGCGGAACAGAAGGATATGTGAGACCGGCCGGTGGAGAATTGCTTGCACCGCGGTGGGGACACATAGAATCAGAAGGCACTTCACCACTGCCACTCAAGTCATAGAGTGCAGGAGGGCAGATGCCGACAGCATCCGTTGGAACAAATCTAGTCGGGAATGATGGGGAGCTGTAGGTGTATTCACCCATTGTTGTTGGAGGGAGACTGAGTCTGGAGAAGGCCATCTGAGAGCCCACGCACGAAAAAGATCCACACTCGCCAACCCGGAGCCCAGAAGCCACTCTTGCCAACAGGGCCTGGCTGAAACGATAGTAAGATGCTTCATGCGGACTTCCCTTGTGAGCTTGTACTTGTATCGGTACATTCCAGTCAAAGCATCAATATGAGCAAAGATACGGCGAGCTGGAATGCATCGACATCACCGAGATGGGAACTGGACGTGTGCACCGTAACGAGTTTGAGCAAGCGAAGGATCTTGCGGCAAAGATGGAACACATTTCCGAAATGTGACTTCTTGTGCTCCTTCGTGGTCAGGGCCTTGACCGGCTTCACGAATCAACATCGTCTAGTAGAGCAGGTTGGGGGCTATTGTTCCTGTCAGGATACCCAAACTGCTAGCGACGCCACTGGCATAATGAATGCCGGAAGTCGTTGTAAGTACGTAGTGGAATTGTGAGCGGAAGTGTTGTTTTGAGAAGGTGGTGGGCCCGGTAAAGGTGTGTGGGTAGTGGATGGTGTCCAAAACATTGTTGGAGGTGTCCAAGCCATTGTAGGTGTCTTAGGAGTCCAAGCAGGGGGCGACCATGTAGGAGATGGTGGAGGTGGCGGCCTTGCTGGCTGTATTTTGCCGCAAGTACCAAGGCCGACGTCGTAGAATGTCCACCTAGCACCATCAAAGCGTTTACTTGATCACCGTAGATTGTGTAGGTTTACTCACGCTGGTCCATGTATCATCTTCTTGCAGAGGAATATAGGCACCAGGGATACTTATCACGGAGACAGGTTGGTAACGTGGCAGCAACCCAGCGTAAATACCAGAATCGTTGACGCTGAAAACCGATTCCATGCCAACCGGACGTTGACTGCAAGTCTTGTCAAACAATGAGTCTTCTGACAACTTGCGTTCCTCGGGGCCGTCTATGATGGAGTCTTCGTAAGACGAGCTCTTGGTGTAGTGAGGAAGAAGCGAAGACTCTTCTGGTTCTAGAGGCGATACCGTGATCGCTATCCCTTGGTCGAACCTGTCAAACATCTTGTCTCCAATCCCAGGTCGGCCTAGTCTATGCACCGACATGTCACTCATGATCAAGTTGTTAGAAGAGTCCTGTCTATGTTTTGCCCAGGATGCGCGTCTACCACTCGCACCATGCATAAGCGAATGAGCTCTCGTGCTTGATTCGTTTCTTCGTTGAGGCACAAAGCTCCTCCTGTTGTAGAAACTGATTGGGGGACCACCACTAGCTGATATGTACGACATGCATGATTCTTGCCGCCGGGACTACCCCAATTGGGTGTTTTGTTTGGACGGAAATAGAAGCTAGAGGCATCGACCCAGATGCACTTGGACGGGTGATGGAGGAAAGAGAACGTGTCGTCGACACTAAACAAGAAGGTTGTCGCCGAAATTTCCTCAGATGAGGGCCGCTCTCGGAACCGTGATAGAGAGAAGCCGAAAGGATCGTTTATACCAGGGTTGGTCACCCGGCCGTAGGATGAAACTGACGCGATGCTGAGAACCGAGTCCCGCTGACGATGGTTAGAATTTGACGTAGGAGGGTATAACGCAGGACGTGGGCCACCAAATTCGAATGTCCGGCAAATCTCCTCAAACGAGTCCAGTCCTGTAAAGCTGATCATCGAAGTTGGGCGCGACTGAGCAAGGAACGAGTGAGCAGTCATACGACTCTTTCGCTTGGAGCTAACGTTCGAGTTGAGTCGTGAGTGTGACCGCGGTTGAGGGACAGCACCCACTGCATCTTCGCCTTCGCGTATATAGACTTGAGCACCAAATCTTCGTCGTCTTCAGGAACAAATGACGACTCGGACAATGAGCGAGCGTGCGAGAGAGGCGGGATGATATCCGAGAGAGTGAGCAGCTTGTCTTTTTCTGATTTCGCGGGAGAGGCCTGAGGTTTTGGTCGGCCACCAAATTTGAAAGAGGTGTTAAGTTCCCCGTTCGATCGGTTTGACGAGCTTGTAGACGTAGACATGTTCAGTTTTACCAAGTCATCTTCTGTCTGTAGTAGACTAGGCGCCTTCATATTCAAGATCTGTGATCCCAACGTACACAAGTCCAGAATAGACTTGGTCCCAGAGCTCGCCTCGGCAGTAGTCGTCGTCATCATCGTCGGCTCCCTTTCATCAACCAATTTCGACACCTTGAATAGTTTGCTGCGACTATCAAATCCTAACGTCGACTGTGATGGTGTAGCATCTTCGTTATACTCTTTATTTTCTTGTTCCTCGTACTTGGGGAACGCAAGCGGCAGCTTTGAAACCGGCAGTGCGTCCGCGGCTGCATTCAACGATCCTTTGCCAAGCAAATCAAAGTCAAGATCGACTTTTGCCGGTGTCATGAAAGCTGTCTCCAACTGTTCGACAAAGCTCTTGCTATCCGATCCTGCCAACTTGTCCAGCTTCTTCAACTCTCCAGTGAAGTCAAACTCTGACATACACTCCAAGGTTGCCCATATGGTTTTCATCTTCGTCAATGACGCGCACACGGAAAACGGAAGCAGATGATGCCTTGCTCGAAGGAGTGGGCAATGGACTAGTTGGTGGCAGCCCAGAAGGACCGTAAGAGCTATTTGCGGCCTCCGTGGAGATAGGGAAAGAGAATGTGTCGTTTTCATCATCGTCGAATAGAGCTTGTACTACCCTCTTGAACGAAGGATCGTCATCCGAGTTGGTTGCTTTCAAAAGAAATTGCAGCTCATCCGGGATATCTGAGTCAGGATCTGACGCGGCGTCCATCTCTGGTACTGCATACATCGCAGGAAGGTCTGATCCAACCCATACCGAGTGTACCGGACATACCCAGCACTCTCCTCGTTTCAGGCGGAATACTAGTAGGGACTTTGGACGACGAACTCGATTTGCTTTTGTTCTTGCTAGACGACGCAGGTGACGCAGTACCAGATGTCATAGACGACCGTATGGGTCTAATAGTGGGGACTTCGTTCTTTGCAACAACAGCACCACGTCCCACCTCAAGCGATGAGTCCAACGATTCGTTCACGGACTTTGGTAAGGAAGCAGGAGTCGGTGGGGGAACTAAGTTTTGCACCGTCCTGGGTCGCGCTGCAGGGCGTAATGGCTGGAAGACAGGCGCCGGTTCAGGTTCAGGAGCCGGTGTCATCTGTCTCCTATGTCCCTTGCGGAATGTGCTGGATGGAGAAGTGCTCGGATGTAGATTGCTAGGCCGAGAAATACTGGCTAGCGAAAGTCTGTCTTTGACTTTGTCTACGGACGACGACGAGAATGTCATTGATCTCTTGGGCGATAAACCCTCGACGAGCTTTGACCAGGGGGCAATCTGCTGACCGATTAAAGTCTCGGGCCCAGATTTTGACGGCTTCTTCCTGAGCGTGTTCTTTGGGCTACTGAGTAACAGTTGTGATCCGGACTTTTTCAACGACTGCGCGTAAGGTCTCAGCGATCTGATGGACGCCATGCTCTTTCTCAATGTCTTCGAAAGCGGGCTTTCCAGCATGATAGAAAGTCTGTCTGTCAAGTTTTCGTCATTTGACAACCGCCCCAATGGCGTTGCATTCGGCGTGCTGCTCGACGTTGCTTCGAGGTTGAGAGTCATGATGAGTTGCGCCAAATCGTTCGTTGCTGCGTCCAAAATTGACAAAACACCTGCGTTATCTTTTGGGGAAAAACATATTAGCGTCGCTCAAAGACAAAAGGAAAGGATACAACCTTCATCATCCTGATACATGGGTACCGGCCTGCTCTTTCCCAACATCTGTTCAGAGACGGGACGTGGGCGAGCTTTATTGCTTGGAGTTCCAATTTCAATACGAGGCACCGCGTTCAAGGGCTCGTGGTAATCAGCGGGAACGCCATGACCATCGTTCGTTGCTTCTTCTACCGTCAATAAAGGCGGAGAACGCCCTGACCCATTCTCATATGATGCCGAGGATCTTCTCGACCCCGCGATGTCGGGGAAAATATCCGTAATGGCGGTGCGCTTCCTGCCTTCTGATGATCGCTGACTGTCTTTCTCCTCCGACGCTTTCTTTTTCTTCTTATCTTTCTTACTCTTCGTCGTCTCGTCTTTCGCCTTCTCTTCCCTCTCCTTCCTTCTCACCTCTCTAACAGTTTCCAATCCCTCTTCATCCCACTTAACCGAGCACCCAGAACCATTGCCGTGACTGTTCTGACTAGTGCCTGAAGTCATTGAATTTCTTGAATGATTTGAGATCGTCGAGACAGGGCGCAACGACGACATAGTCGACATTACTGAGCCCGAGCGCCCACGACCGATATCTAGGATACCACCGCTCTCGACTGAAAGTCTGTTTTGTACGCCATACTGGTTCGCCTGAGTCGAAGATGCGGTTGATCCACTTCTCAACTTTGGCAAGCGCATGCTAGACGGCAAACCTAAGCCGAGAATGCTAACCATCTTCCCAAGGGTCTAGTTGCCCTCGTTCGTGTGCGTAGGGATGGGAGTAGACGCCATACTAGGGGAAAAGTAAAGCGTGCCGGCTTCGAAACTGCTCGTCGACATTCTCGGCGTATCCTTGTCCTCTTTCTCCTTCTTCTCCTTCTTGCTCTTCTTCTCCTTCTTCTCTTTCGTCTTGTTGTCTTTCTCCTTCTCCTTCATGCTGCTCTTCTCCTTCTTCTCTTTCGTCTTGTTGTCTTTCTCCTTCTCCTTCATGCTGCTCTTCTCCTTCTTCTCTTTCGTCTTGTCGTCTTTCTCCTTCTTGCTCTTTGAAGTTCGACATCTCCACTGACTCTATGAGCTAGTTCTTGATGGCGGCGATGTGGACGACCCGCGAGATGGGCAGCGGCGGTAAGAGCAGTGAGGACAAGGGAAGCCAACAGTATGAGCATTATTGAGCAAAAAGTTAAGGAAATGCGAGGATAAAAGAGCGACAGGTGGATATCGATGGTCGTTGTAGTCAAGATAGTTAGATTTTTGCGATGGATGATGAGACGGTTGAGGATGGGGCAGCCCTAGTGACAGACTTGCAGACCGGCTTGGTAGTTTGGCCTTGGGGAGCTTCTGGCACGAAACTCGACCCTTGACAGGCTGTCCCAGTGTGCAGTGCTCTAAATACCAGTTCTTGACTAGTGGTATGTCCTGAGCTCAGCGCACACGACCAGAGCGAATGGCATCAGCAGTCAGGTCGTTCTCAATATCTCAGCCAAGTATGGCGCTATATGCTCAGGCAGCTCGAATGTGTCGTTGTCAGCCGCTGAACCTTTTGCTGGCGATGTCTGCGCAGAAGGGTGTGGAGAGTAAGGATTATGTAGAGAAAACGTTGGGGAGTTGCTGCTCAAGGGCGAATCAAATATGGTGTGAGACTTGGGATGTCTAGCCTGAATGAGGTAGCGATTCGGAATCTGAGAGTGCCGCTTAGTTACAATACACCTTTCACTTGATCAGACCCACCTAGGTTGTCCTCTGACGCCTGTCCTGGCTGCATCAATCCTGGTACAGTGATCATCACTTGAGGAACTGCTTCAATGTCGGGTGCTGTCTCTCAAACCTCCCACCTTTCGAATTCATCCCAATCTTCATCATACATATCCATGTTCCTCGGAACAACAGGGTCCTCAATGGGTTTTTGAGGGGCCGCTCGCCGATTGCAGTGTCGAGGATGGTTGAAGTAAGAATGGACACCGCCATCAGATATCTAAATAACGGAGAGCCAGTTTGTCCAAGCTTTGGCTGAGATCATGCATATACGCACCAGGCCTGAGTGCAGTGTAGGCTGCAGCCGTCCATCGTTCTTGATAGATACGTCGATACGATATCTTGCAGGCTGATTGAACTTAGTAGAATTCCCACATCATCTATCATCATGTGACTGCACGTGTTTGCGCGTCTGATCGCGATTGTATGTTTAATCAGTGGACTATCATGTCGTCTCTAACATCCCCACCATGTCTGCGAGATTTGGAACATGTCCATGTTGCGGGAAGGTGTTATCTCTTATAACTATTCAACGGCACATGGCAGGCCGTGGTCCCACTATGCTAGCAGGAAAACTGCTCCAACAGAATGCACGATTCACTTCATCAAATTCTTCCGCAAGACAAGATCAGCTCTCTCAGCTTGCGGCAAAGCAGGAGCTGCTAGGAACTTCAAGAAAAACTGGCACTCGACCCACACCTTCTGGCAGCCGCAACAATCTAGCACCCAAGTCCACATCACTGGTCCATCGGAATCGATCGTCGCTCTCAGCGAAGAAACAAGTGCTGGGAACATCGTCAAGACAGCGCCCAGCAAGTACTCCAGCCAGGCTGACATCCAGTGTTATCACAAGCTCCGCTCAGCAAATTGAAGCAGCCAATGAAAATTCTTCATTCGCCAATCTTCAGCAATCCTCTCACCTGGATAGCTGCTTGAACACAGCCCTCGATAATCGCTACACTCGACCCAACAACATGGGTGAAAATCTGGAGAGTGCCGATGAAGATGAGGGAGAGGGGGAGGACGAAGAGGAAGAGGAAGCCGATGTTTCTTGTTCTATTGGTGATGAAGTGAACACGGGGGATCCAGATGACAAGGAGGATGACGAATCAGAAGACGACTTCCCAGGTGGTCAAGTCCCGTCCATCTGGAATCTTCAAGAGGAAGAATTCCTCAAAATAGTTGCAGAATTGGGTGAGCGTGCTTCTGCTTCTGAACCCTTCTCGTGATTTCTGATATGACTCGCAGATGGGAAGATGCTAGACGAGAGCGTCTTAAGTATGCTTCGGGCATACAAATTTAAGGTTGAAAGCTCCCTCACGAGTAGGAACTTTGAGACAATGCGCCACGTCTTTCCCAACGCAGAGCTGCCATCACTCAAATCCATCGAGACGAAGGTCAAGTACCTGTCTGGTTTTGAGTCCACTCGATACGATTGCTGTCCCTCATCGTGTGTCTGCTACACTGGACACTACCAGAATGACATGGAGTGCCCAAAATGCAAGACCCCTCGGTATCAAGAAGGCAGCTCATCGCCGAAAGCGTACTTCGAATACTTTCCCATAATCCCGCGCCTTCGAGCGCTGGTCGCTAGCGCTCGCTTCGCTTCACCAATGCAGTACAGGGCAAAGCATAAGCACGACTCAACAAAAGTCACGGATGTATTCGACGGCTCTCACTACCGGCAGCTCAAGGAGTCACAAATATCGGTGGGCGATACCACCTTCCTTGAGACTTTTTTCTCAGATTCTCGTGATATCGCCCTCGGACTTTCAACAGACGGCTTTGGACCATTCAAACGGCGCAACAAAACTGCATGGCCGGTCATCCTCTTCAATTATAACCTTTCTCCCGCTGAACGTTTCCGCACAAAAAACCTTATTCCTGTCGGTGTCATTCCAGGCCCTAAGAAGCCTTCCGATATGGACTCCTTCCTTTGGCCATTGGTTCAAGAGCTGATCCAACTCAAAATCGGAATCAAGGCCTTTGATGCCCTTACGCGAACCGTTTTTCTGCTACGAGCGTTTCTTATTCTCGTTTTTGGAGACATCCCAGCCATTTCAATGGTTATGCGGATGAAAGGACAGAACGGAATTTCGCCTTGTCGGATGTGTGAGATCAAGGGTATCCGCTCAGCTAACTCTAAGACGCACTATGTCCCGCTCTCTCGAAAGAAGTTCTGTCCTGTGCCAACACCGCAGGAGTACGACCCGTCCAATCTCCCTCTACGGACTCATACCACATTCATGCACCAAGCTCGCAACGTTCAAAATGCATTGACCACCGTGGAGAGCGAGAAACTGGCAACCAGTTATGGCATCAAGGGGATACCCCTTCTGAGTGCCCTTCGGTCGCTCTCGTTTCCGCTATCATTTCCCTATGACTTCATGCACCTCGTCTGGGCAAATTTAATTGTCAACTTAATTCTTCTCTGGACCGGGGATTTCAAGGACATCGATCACACCAATGAACGCTACCTGATAGGGAAAAAAGTCTGGGAAGACATCGCCGCTGCTGGTGCCAACGCCAGCGCATACATTCCATCCGCTTTTGGTGCGCGAGTCCCAAACCTCATAACGGAAAAGAAGCACTTAACATGCGAAGCATATGCAAATTGGACTCGGTACCTTGCGCCCATTCTTCTCCGAGGACGTTTCCTTGATGAGAAGTATTATAAACATTTTGTACAACTGGTCAAACTGCTTAACGCTTGCCTCGAACTTGAGATCACGCATGATCAAATTAATGAGGTTGAGAAAGGTTTTCAAGATTGGGTTACAAATTATGAGAAGTACATCTTCCTTCCAATGCTCTGTCATCCATGCTAAACTTCGAGCGGCTTTGCAGGCTGTACTATCGGCATGACCCACAAAGAGTCTCGACTTGCCCCCTCACCATATATGCCTTGCTTCATATCGCACCGTCGATCAGAGCAGCAGGCCCGGTCTGGGCATATTGGGCATTTCCGATGGAACGTTACTGTGGGAGCATCCACGTCGGAAGCTGTCGCCGCCCATACATCAGTATCAATAACTACCTCAGCTCCGTCATTCATCTGTCACAAGTCGAACTCAGGTATGGTGTCCACCAGCAACTATCCTTGACACCACCACCGGCTATTGGTGACAGATGCTTCTGTCATCCATCATGTATGTTCCTATGACTTTTAGAATATCTCACGGCTCACCGTTGCTGACGGATATTTGATGTGTGCAGATCCTGATTTCGTACTCTCTATGCCCAAGAAAACCGTGTCTCTATCAACTGGCTTGTACAACGTTCTGATTTCGACGCTTGCCACGCGTTTTGAGGTCAACACAACAGTGCTGCGTATCATTCTCCCACAAAGCCAGACAGTCATTCCTTATGGGCGCGCGAGATTGGTGAATGGTGGTGACGTTATCCATGCCCGTGAACTTGTTAAGCTCACACCAGACCAACGTGACATGTCATTTATTCGGGTATGGTTTCCCTCATGTAGTATCAAAGTTTGCTTGCTGACAGTTTGCTCCCGTGGCAGTATCAGCTGGCAGTTGACAGGTATGCACACATTAGGCGTCGGCGACCAGAACTGGAAATGCGCGACTTTTTCGGTCGAGTCCT
>KN818572.1:0-13543 GCA_000827485.1 Amanita muscaria Koide BX008
TCTTCCAGTCATGGTGTCCTCGCGGTTTTCGCCTCACTCTCGTCGCTCGAACGATAGAGAGTTTCCTATTTTAGGTCCAACCCCGTGACGCGTGATCATCCGTTACCACACCATCCTGCCGAAAAGCACCAAATTTTGGCAGATGTGCGCCATCTGGACAAAACGGTCGAAATTTCAGATTTTTGGGAAACAACCTTGAACGGTATTCTCCGGGGTCTTGATATGCGCCATTTTATGGACAATACAATTGCTTACTTAATAAGCGGAGATACGATGAAAATCCACCACATGACAGGTTTACGTCAGGAACACGCGCGCGCGCGCGATTTATTGGACCAATGAGAATTTCTTCCTGGCTGGGAAATAAATAGTGGGACTGTCCAGAGACAGGATGACACCACTATGGAGATTCAAGTCGAGACAACGATTCGTATTCAGAACCTTCACTGCGAGAGGTGAGCTTCCTGTGAACGAGTCTATGCTGCAAGATCCAACCTGATCAATTCTTCGCTCTTCCAGTTGTGTCCGTGTCATTCAGCAATTATTGAATAGCCTTTCTCCGACACCGTCGACGATAGATGCTTCTATAAGCCAACGTTCTGTCAGAGTCATCCACGTTCCAGGCCTCTTGCTGCAGAATATACAGCCAGCACTCCTCGATGCAGGCTTTGACCTCGTTGTTAAATCCCTAACTACCAAAGGAGGCGATGGACAGGAAGACATACATTTCGGAAAGGCCGGGGTACACGAACAGTTTTGTCCCCTTTGCAACCAGACGTCTGAGGTGCTGGCATCTTCCACGGTTCCTACATTGACGAAGACATCTGTCGAAGGTCCAGACCGGTATAAGCTGGCGTTATCTGTCGGAGGAATGACCTGTCCTTCTTGTACGTGCACGATCAGCGAAGCCATGAGCAGTATACGGGGTGTGGACAAGGTTGCAGTCAGCCTCGTTGACAGTTCGGCGTACTGCAGACTAGAAGAACAGAAACTCGCCGATCTCGTTCGTGAGGCGATAGAAGACTGCGGGTACGAACCTCGGGTCGTGCGCGTCGAGCGGGAACACCAACCTATCGCCACGGGAGTAGCCTCCACCAGGACCGTTGCGCTAAGAATAGATGGTGTCTCCTCCGCGTATGTGCTATCTCGTTATACGGGACCCGCAAACTAACCGTTCGCTCACCAGACAATTTGTGGAGAGAATCACTGCGGCAATTGAATCCATTGGAGATGGCGTAGTCATCGAGAAGACTCTTGCGGTTCCTGCAGATCCAATTGTAGTCGTCTCTTATGTTCCAAGGCCGCCTTCATTCACAATACGAAACATAGTATCACTCATAGAATCGTCAAACAACTCTCCTTACCGTGTAGCCGTTCATCACCCGCCATCACTGGAAGAATGCACCAAGACAATGGAAGCTCGAGAAGCGAGTGATGTCCTATTCCGTCTGATCTTTGCGGCATTAGCGGCTATTCCAACCTTCGTGATCGGGATCGTTTACATGTCTTTAGTCAAGGACGGGAACCCAGGGAAAATGTACCTAATGGAACCGATATGGGGTCGCAATGCATCGAGGTCAGAATGGGCTCTCTTCTTCATCGCAACACCGGTCATGATCTACAGCGCCAATGTTTTTCATCGAAGCTCGGTGAAGGAGGTGATGGCGCTCTGGAAGAAAGGCAGTTCGGTGAGCCTGCTTCGGAGGTTCACCAGATTTGGCAGCATGAACCTCCTAGCGTCATGCGGCGCAACAGTAGCATACGTTGCTTCCCTGGCATTGCTAGTACTGGCAGCAACCAGGAACCAAAGTGAAAGACCTGACAACACAACATATTTCGACGCAGTTGTCTTCTTGACCATGTTCCTGCTGATGGGTAAGAATGATCCTCGTTCCCGGGAAGACAGAAGCTGAATGACAAAAAAGGTCGATTCATAGATGTAAAAAGCAAGTCTCGCACGACAGATGCCATCACAGCGCTGTCCTCGCTCCGCCCTTCAGAAGCATTGTTGGCGGTCCCTAATAGATTTTCATCAAGCGAAACATCCATGAAAAAGCTTGAAGAGGGCTCCGGAGAATCCAGAGAGGAAAATAGCACTGGTATGCTCCCGGGAACGAAAATACGAAAGGTGCCAGTTGATTTGCTGGAGATCGGGGACGTTATTTGCGTTCCATATGGCGCTACACCGTCAGCCGATGGGACACTGGTCGATGGCGAGACAAGCATGTTCGACGAGAGCTCGTTGACTGGAGAATCGCGACTTGTCTCCAAACAGTCCGGAGATAAGGTGTACATCGGAACGATCAACAAAAGTAGGACCGTCCATGTGAAGGTCGACGCTACTGGGGAAAGAACAATGTACGTCGATCAGTGATACCGTTCGTCCAGTACTGGATTGCATAAAAAGGCTGGAAAATATCGTCAAGATAGTTCGCGAGGGTAAAACCCGGCGCGCTCCCATAGAACGCGTGGCAGACATCATCACAAGCTATTTTGTTCCAGTCATAACGTTCCTTGCTATAGTCACTTGGTTGGTTTGGCTCATTCTTGGCTACTCCGGAGCTCTACCGAGAGACTATCTTGACATCGAAACAGGCGGCTGGGGTGAGTAGCTATATGATGGATCTTGACATGGTAACTGACGATAACCGACAGTTGTTTGGTCCCTTCGCTTTGCCATCGCAGTATTTGTTGTGGCGTGCCCATGTGGAATCGGCCTCGCCGCACCGACAGCTTTCGTTGTTGGCATGGGTACAGCAGCCAAGAACGGTATTCTCGCGCAGGGAGGTGGCGAAGCTTTCCAGGAAATGTCTCAATTGGACGTCCTTGTGTTTGACAAGACGGGCACCCTCACAGAAGGTGGAGAGCCCCAGGTCTCTGGATCTTTCTTTGTCGATGAAGGAAAGTGGGGCAAAGATACGATCAAAGACGTTGCTGCAGAGCTGGCGAAAACTTCGTCTCATCCTCTAGCAGTGGCAATCCGTCACCATTGTTCAAGAAAGAGTACAGGCGATCTTGTGGCCTCAGATCTTGAAGAAGTCCCTGGGCACGGTTTGAAGGCTGATTTCAAGACATTGCAATGCACGGCCGTGATCGGCAGCGAGAGATGGATGAATGATCATGGTGCAAATCTGGGCGCCAGCTTGTCAGAGCAGCTGGAGCGATGGAAATCGGAAGGAAATAGTGTCGTCCTTGTCTCAATCCGCGACGATGAACAGCCTGCAGACCAGAGGAAGTTCCAGATCGTGGCCACTTTTGGAATTTCAGATACACTACGTCCGAAGGCGGTTGAAGTCGTTGGATGGTTCCAGAAACAAGGGATCGATACGTGGATGATAACGGGTGATAACCCGAAGACTGCAGACGCTATTGCCTCGTTGGTGGGAATTGCACGAGAGAATGTCATCGCTGGTGTTCTTCCACATGAAAAGGTACGCAGAAGTGGTGTTCGATGTGTTAGGTCTAACTGTTCAATGTACAGTCAGAGAAAGTGCAGCAACTACAGCAAGGCCAAATTGGGAGTTTGCGTCGAGGAGCCGGTCGCAACATAGTAGCAATGGTGGGAGATGGCATCAACGACGCACCTGTAAGTAATAGCAGCCGCCATGAGCTGGACTCTGTATGATGGTCGATTTTCAGGCGCTTGCTGTTGCAGATGCTGGTATTGCTATAGGATCCGGGAGTGAGTGGCCTATCGCCAAACGAACGAGGAAAACGTTGTTGACCGTTGAATTACTATTAGGCGACGTAGCAATCTCCAGCGCCAGCTTCATCCTGGTATCGTCCAACCTTCAAAGTCTAATCACGCTCCGTGACTTGTCAACAAGAGTTATTAATCGCGTCAAATTTAACTTTGTCAGTCATTTCATCACTTACGGAACATTCGCGTCCTGAGATTTGATCGCTCAAGGTCTGGGCGTTGATATACAACGTAATCGCGGTACCAATAGCTGCTGGTGCGGTTTATCCAGCCAAACATGCACGACGCCAAACATGCACGACTCGATCCAGCCTGGGCGTCCCTGGCTATGGCACTGTCGTGAGTCCAATATTAGTATGCGCTTGAGTGCAGGACTGACATTCGATTTAGAAAGATGACGAACTCTCGAAGTAAGATGGTCGCCCCCTTCAATTCTCAACGTCATCTTCGGTTGGTCGACTTTGTATTGCTCTCTGTAGGGTCTAAATAAATTCAACCTTCGAAAACGATAAACTAAAGGACGGTTATATTACTCACTGGGTGGTCTTTCCGGTTCCACCCGCTTGTCGTTTATAAAACTGTGGGTTTTGTCATTCCTCCAGTCGCAGAGTTACGGACAAGAAGTGAAAATGTGCGCAGCAATGCTGAACAGTTTCCTCTCTTTCTGCCATACCTCCGCATCTGGATTCCTGGAATGGACTGATAGGCGAACTTGCAAAAATTGGGAAGCTGCGCATATACGGGAAGCTGCAGGCGCTTCTCTAGAACGGAATTGTACAGTGCACTCCTGCGAATATAGGAACCGAGTAGTGTCCGAATGCTTGGGGTGAGCCCTCTCCGGGGAAAGTGATCTCACGGAGAGTTTGGATATGAACTCATATGCACGCTCCCGACAAGATCACTTTAGCAGCAATGCCGATATCAGTGTATCGCAATATCCCCTGTCAAGAATGTGAAACTCTCATCAATATAAACCAGTTCACCTCTCTGCGGCTCCCAAGAATCCAACCCTCCGCCTTGTACAGAAGCCAACGGAGAGCGAAAGGCCAAGGATGCGAGATAGAGCACACATAAAGGACGGCTTGGATGATTGTCGCGATGATGAATGGATCTCCTATGGTCAGTTCTATTATGGGCGTAGAAAGCGGGGTAAGAACAAGGACTTTGCTCCTTGTAATGCTGTTTTTGGCCTAAATCATCAGCTTGACTCGCCATGTTGACACACAGCATCGGTAGTGCATCTGTCACAGTGCTAGTGATGCTATCAACCGAGGTCGAGGTGAATATCAGATATGTACTACAGGATAATCAAGTGACGCAACAACCGTGACGCGTGACCCAAATCGTCCCTTAGGATCCGTGCCCTCCACCCACACACGGGGGTACACCACGACTATCAGCTTCACGAGGGGGCCCTTGACCACAGGGGCCAAACGATTACTACGTTGGGCGGTGAGGCGTTTGTCCTCCCGCCCTACTCCCGCAGCAGGCGCACCAAACAACGGGGCCCGCTGCTTAGGGATGTACAGGGGTAATCTGGGGGTAATTCACTCACACCCTCACCCTTACCCTCGCATTTCCGTACCCGAAGAGAAGGGTACGGAAATCCCGCCGTTTCGGGTACAGGCATACAAAGGGTCTGCGGGCATGCAGCGAGGGGTATACAGCTGTTAGTACTTACTAACTATGTAGAGAGCTATAAAACCTTGTCCCAATCTTCTTCCAGCTCCTCAGCATCATCTTCATTGGCCTCGGATACACCCTTCAAAGCTGTATTGACATCCTTCTCTTTTATTACCCCTTTCTTGCTCCACTCGCCTAGGCATAGTAATGCTCTCGTAGTCTCCACTTGCATTCGGTTATGTAGGTAGGACAAGAGCACCCGACCACCGCTGAACATGCGTTCAACGTTTACAGATGTAGCTTAACTGTTGTCAGAGAAAGGTGTTGCTAAATAAGTAAGGGACTTGCCTGGGATGGTTAAGTAGTCTCGTGCCATGCGAGACAAGCCAGGGTAGACACGGCAGTTTTCGTACCACCAGAGGAGCGGGTCCGATATCATCTCTGGCGGCCCCTGCAGGTATCGTGTGAGTTCGTCAAGGGTGGTGTCAATGCTTGGTGCAGCTAGCGTGGGCAGGTTGTTGAAAATGTTTGTAGACGTTGCTGTTGCTGCGCTGTGCGTGTTAGCAGTGTTTGAATGCTGTAGGAACATAGTATGACATCAGAAAAGAACCTCATGTAATGATGTATGAAAAACGAACACTTATCTTGTTTGAGTTGGCGATATGTTTGTAGCTTGCATTGTAGTTTGTACGGACCAGCGTTTCAGCCGTTTTAATCCAAGCTTCAGGCCAGTCCACCTTGCGGAAATACACCAGCTTGTGGCGAGGATGGAGGACTGGAAAGAGGTGCATTAGTATGATGCAAAGATCTATATACGAATACTTACCCATGGCGATCCGATATGTTTCTGAATAGTCCGTCTTGGTGTAGTAACGGTTCAGGGTATACTTTCCGATGCGTAAGGCTGCAGTAATAGCCGGCGAATACTTTGACGTCGTCATGTTGGTTTCGAAGACCTCGTCAATGTGATCCATGGCAGGGATCACCATCGCGAGGTTCGGGGCTATTTCGCGTGAAAAAAAAAGTGTGGCATCTTTGAAGATCTAAGGAGATTCAATATGATTAGATGCAACACAAAGCGAAGTGAGGGCGCACCATCAAGACATCCCGAAGCTCGGATGCTATGGCCCACTCTCTGCGCAGTAACTCATAGTCCCGCAGCTTACAGTCCCGCTCACCTGTTATCTGATCAAGGGCTCTTTTATACTCGATGGCGAAATCAAGCATTTCAAATGTCGAGTTCCATCGCGTTGTGACGTCCCGCGGCATAACGCGCACCTTCATCTGGTTTTCCTTGCATATCTCGCGCCAGCGTGGAAGGAGTTTAGTGGAGGAGTTCTTGATGGCGTACGCAACTTTGCGCAGCTGAGTTAGGAGTTAGTGCTTTAGTTTGTACACCAAGGTGTACAAATAATGTCACACCTTTGTTAACATGCGGCGTGCTGGCAGTATGTCACGCTCCAAGTCACGAACCTGCTCCCTAGTCATGAACGCACGCTCGTTCACCAGTCCCTCCGCATTGTCTTCTTCACTTTCACCCTTTTGATTTTCGAGATACTCATCTGCCTCCTCCTTCTCAATGTCACCAGCAAGCTCTTGAACATCATCGGAGTCTTCATCAGTTGCATCAGTGACATCTGGCATGACTCGCTTAGATGGTACGTTGAATTGTTTGATAACACTTTTGGCTATCAGATTGATGATGTGCGCAAAACAGCGTGTTCTTGCCATCTCGCCTGAGAAGTTGGTAACCTGTTCCTCGAGATGTTCCATCATCGCGTCGTTTGCAGATGCATTGTCACACGTAATTGACAGAAGCTACAGATAAAAGCTAAGTATCGTCCTCATGACTTTCATATCCATACCTTTTTGCTAATTCCAAAGTTCTTCATGATGTTGGAAAAGGCTTTTGCCAACGCCAAGCCTGTATGGCTCTCTGCCACCTCAACAATATCCAACAGCCATGTTGAAGCACAGCCTTCCTTTTTGAAGTGAACGGTTACGGCTACAAGAGCCCGGTAGTTAGGTGAGGTCCAGGCATCGACAGCAAAGTTCAGTTTGCCATCATGACTCTGGTAAGCACATCATTTATATTCACAAACATGTTTTGATTCTTACCTGCAACAGCCCGGCAATCTTTTGCCAACAATGCACGAAAGCTTTTTGGACATCACGGGAGAGTGTTACCCATGATGGAATATAGTGTTCTAACCGACCGCTCTTCATTACGTGTTTGTATCCCTGATCGTTGATGAGCGTGAATGAGCACTTACTCTCAGCCATCCACAGAACATGTGCAGCATGGATTTCTAACTTGGTAGGGGGGCGATGAGAGTACGTAGGTTTTCCTTTCCCCATTCTTTCAAATTTGAAGATGAGGGATCCATCACGAACGTTGCCATGCACTTTGTCCACAACGGTGCGTGCTTCTGATAACGACTTTGCCTTGGATGCTGCCTCAACAGTTTCCTGACCCCAGCAAATTATCGCATGCTTGCGAAGGTTGCTGGTAGATGTTGCATCACGGGTGCCTAAGCTGCGCCGTACAAATTTTTGGTTTTTTCCTTTGCTTCGGCAAGGACTAGCAACACATTCAAATACGTGAATGCGTTGACCTTTTGCGTCGTATTCCACGGTAGGAGTCGGTTTGAAAAATGCATAAACTCCTGAGTTCCACTTCTTCTTCATCCGTGCTATACCTCATAAGCTTTCAAATAGTGACAACATGACAAAGCTCACCTATCTCGGTGTCGGCGTCTTCAGCGTTATCAGGCGATTCTATGACTTCCACCTCGGTGTCCATGTCACCCTCAGATTCGTCTGACTGTGACTCATCTGTCGGCTCTATGTCAAGAGTTGACCGACTTGAGGTACGGGCTGTGATATCCTGTACTTCTTGGTTTGACCTTTGCTCATCTTGGTCATTAGACATTGATGATGTTTTTGGAGACTGTGTGTGACTCGTGTGAGACTGTAGAGTAGAGTTTTGTTGCACGGCGGCTGTAGCTGCAGGTGCAGCTGCTTGGATGGCAGTAGAGCGGATACGCTTGGCTTGAACGAGAGGATCGCCGTTCTCTAGTACCTTCGCTGACACCTTCCGCTTGCGGACAGAGCCAGAGGCTTCTTCACTCATGGTAGAATTTAGTGTTTAAAAGTCATGTTATGTAACCGCAAATTAACCTGTAACATGACCTAACCTAACTGCAAATTAACATAACCATAGAATGGGGAGGACTTTGAGTAGGGAGAAATTTTCGATAAAATTTCCGCCTTTTCTTTTTCCCTCTCCGCCTCCCTTATACACTTAGAACTTGACTACTTGGATCACGTATTAGACTATTAGACTAGTTACAGTATGATAGAAATGCAGAGCCATGTGTTTAGCTCCTCTTGGTAAGACAAGATCATGATAAGATTCTGCTTATGTAAGTGTATTTACCCTTGGTTACCCTCCTCAAGGGTAAGGATTTATAAGGGTGTAAGATGTTAGACCCTCACCCTCACCCCTTCAAAACCCCTGCCATTACCCCCAGGGTACACTCTACCCTTGTTCATCCCTACCGCTGCTCGAACTGCTCTCGCACACGCAATCGGTGTACGAACCCTCTCCTTACGACTCGGTGCCCCCTGGACTACGAGCTCGAGACCTTTTCAGAGATCGCATCAAGCGATTGCATATCCCACCAAAAGGTGATGACATCGACGCCTGGATCATCGAGGTATCCCGCGTCCTTGACCCTGTTATTCAATCTCCGGGATTTTTGGTCCTGGCCTCTCCCCCCCCTGACGTCCGCAAAGGCACCGGGGCGTACTCTGTACAGGTTCTGCCAGTTACGGACGAACCACCGCACTCAACCCACCCGCACACTTCCAATCATCACGAACTCACTATGATTGGACTCGTCGACGCTTGTGAACGAATTACCCTGACCAGAGGTCACCAGTTCTTGCTAGCAAGGAACCTTGCTGCCCTCATCACTATCACTTCGCCCTCCCTCGGACGAAACAGACACTACGCACGGACCTTTGATCGGCTCCTCAAGGGCTGGTTCATGGAAGACCCCTCCAACACGATTACTCTCGGTTGGTATCCCAAGGAATATAACCCAGAGGCACTCGAAAACCTGCCGAATTGGACCAGAGCTGCGAGAGTCACCACAGGCTCTCCCCCTGCATCACCTTCGGCTGCCACTCATCTGAGAATTGCCAAAGCCACGATGAACAAATACATCCGCATCCGAAATGCTCGCCGCAAGCTCGGCAAACACTTCCCTAGCCTGGGCCTGGGGCCCTCGTCCAAACAGGCGAAACCCCACCTTCGATTCATCAACTTCTCGAGGAACAACCCTCGTCTCCTTGCCCGGCTAACCAGAGCTCTGACAGCCCATGCGCCTATTGGGCGATACTACCTGCACCGCCCTTGGCACAACCGACACATATGGTGTCGCTGCCCTGGGGAATATGTCCAAACGGTCAACCACGTCCTGGATGACTGCACCCTGTATGCGAGGCATTGGGAAGGATGGTACCTCATCCCCCTTGAGAAAGAAGCGCCGCTTAAAGCCCTAGTTTCTTTCTTGCGCTCTAACCCCACCAGTTTTACCTTTGTTGATGCTCCCATGCTCAAGACTGATCCTTTAGATTTGCTCCTACGTACAGTTACGTATTCGCTCCGATCACTTCAACTCAACGACCCTCCGGGGGTACTATCACGAATTGGGAGTTTCAAACTTTTTACCAAATCTTGAATAGAAAAACATCTGCATTACCTTTTGCCAATCAGACTTTCGGAGTCGATGTGATAATATATGAACTAGCCCCCTGAAGTGTCACTCTGTTATAAGGTGGGTGGGTGGTTGTGTCGGAATAAAACCGAGCGTGCAAGTCCCAAAAATTGGGAGTTTCAAAACTTTTGTCACGGTTTGTCACGCTGACTCATACAGCTGATTGTATCTCCGCTTCGGCGACATGTTAGGCCGTTAGCTGTTGCATTCAGCCATCCGAATGCAATGGCATCCAGTCAATGGTATAGCTACAGTAAAGATAAACTACTATATATACATTAGTCTATGTACTAGTAAGCATTAATATTAATAATTATGTACTAGTTCTGTATTAAATAGAAGTTGATTATAGGGATTATATTGACGAAAATTAACATTACTAGTAGTAGGATGGTGTGTCGCATGAGGAGGATGCAAAGGTGGGTGGATCATGGAGAACGTGGTAGGGTGGGGGGAGGTACTGTACGAGAACGTATTTACGACATTTGAAGAGAGTGGGGCTGCGCCGGCTGCCAATGTCAGAGGCCGCGGAGGCGGTACAGATGTTGAGGGTCCAGCGGAGGCTGCTGGGGTCGTGCTCAAGGTCTCACCTTCAGCCCGCACAGCAGGCCGTCTTCTTGTCCTGTTGAATATCCCTTCAAAGCGCAGATCGTCATGCAAGACAGGGTTGGCATCGAAATGAGCATTTATTCGTGCCAAAACGTCCTTCTTCTGGCCGTCTGTGGTGAGTCCCAAGACCTGTGCAATGTCTTGAAGGTCAGCCTTTGATTTTGAGGTTAGCGCGCCTGTGAATGGTGCATTCGGGTCCCTCTGCCGTCGCTGTTCTTCCCTTTCTGCCTCCTTTGCCACTCGCTGCTCTCTTGCTTCGCGCTTCTTCTGCTCTTCAGCCACCCGCAATGCCTCCTGTTCCTTTGCGAGCTTCAAGCCTTCATCGGAGTTGAGCCACCTCGCGTCAACGTTGAGTTTGCGCCGCTTGTGAGGCCTATTCTCCTTGGCATTGAGTCGCCGTCGGAGATCCTGGATCTCAGTTCCCGCAATAGCGCAGTGAGTTTTGAGCGTCGAATTTTCGGAACGGAGATCCATAATTTGCTGTGTGAGGTCACCATACGCTTGTGAAAGTGCATCGAGTTGAGCTTGAACTGGGTTGGATGATGTGGTGGGTCGACCAGTGAGATGTTTCCGTTTTGGTCGGATTGGTGATGCGTAGAACATGCTTGGTGGGATGGGCTTCAGGAGTGCTGGGGGTACACCAAAGGCGAGCGGGGTGGAGTTTGGCATAAGAGAAGATGGACGTGGTGCGGGCTGAGGAGGGCGAAGGGAGACTGTAGGGGTGGAGAGGGGTTGGGAGACAGCTGGGAGAATCGCTGCATGAGTTTGCGTGTTCTCACCATTGCCGATGGCATCACCCGCATCGTCATCGGACTCCTCGTCATCTGACTCGGAGTTGTCGGATTCATCATCAGAATCGTCAACAGGATCCTGGATTCCGGCCAGAGGGAAACTGCTTGGTACATGGCACGAAGATGTGGATGTTGGGATGCTGGGTGCATAATCTTCATCAGTGAAGATATCACGACTCACTGGCCAGCAGCCGCTCTTCCGAAATGCAGCGATGATCGTTGTTGGCTTGAAAGTTTTGCTCCGGACGTCCATGTACTCCTTGACGAAGTTTTCACGTGGCATCTCTTCACCAGTATCCTCCACAATCTCATCACATCGCTCTGACCAGGCACGTTGAAATGGACCAAAAACTCCGACATCGAGAGGTTGGAGTTTATGCGTTGTGTGTGGGGGGAGGCAGAAGAGGATGATGTTGTGCTTTCGGGCAAGATTGATAAGCTCGAGCTGCTCGTGTGAACCATGGCCATCATAGATAAGAAGGATAGGTTTGCCGGAGGTGTTCTGCGCAATTGTCTGGGGAATGAATGAATTTTTGAACCACTCTTTACAGAGAAAGTCGTCTGTCCAGCCATTTTCAGACATAGAAACTCTGGATATTACTTAGTTAGCTGACCTTCTTCAAGTCAAATTTCGGACAATTCAACTCACCCAATGTTACGGTCAACCTCAAACCATTCTTGTGCAAATTCTTTCCCAGAAAAGACAAATCCTGGAAGCAGATAGGTACCATCTGCGCAAACACACTCAATGATTGTAACGAGCTCAAGATTCCCGCTACGCGCTCTATATTTAGGCCGACGTGACCTGTGTACAAAGTACTTCCTGTTCGAGTTTTTACGCCCACCTCCTCTCTGACAGCCCTTCTCGTCCATGTTGTACATATTTTCAATTGGTATTTCATATTTACAGATGATCTCGAGGAGAAGGTCGAAGTGTTTGTGCACGGTCGGTTTATTAAAGGCCTGCGCGCGTTTCGGATCCAGACCTGATGGCTTTCCGAGCTTGATCTCTGGGTGACGTTGAAGGAAGTAACCAATCCAGGATTTGCTTGGCTTCTTCTCACAGAGAGCCTCAGCCTTCGTCCGGATTGTCCGCTTGCTGAGGGGGTGGCCAGTGTCTGACAAGAAAATGATCCAATCGACGAGGGCTTTCTCTGCCTCAGGCGAGAGAAGTTGCTGGCTGACGTGAGCCTGTCGAGGGGGAATGTGTTTGCCCTGAAAACGGTTGCGAACAGTGTGGTAAGGAAGATTGACACCAGTCCGCGCCTTGATTTTGCGAATGACATGTGAGATGTTGGGTTTGGCCTGGGCGCGAAGCTGGGTGCATGCCTCTTGGATGAGCTTTTCGACATCGGAGCTGATTGGGACTCTTCTAGGAGGCATGCACCCTCCACCATGGGAAGCCTGATTGTCAGTAAAGTAGAGCGAAACTGTAAATTAAACAAAATGCGACGCGACGCGACGCGTTTGCTGATTGTCGGAGTTTAAAATCTGTGGGCGTGAAGTGCACATTGTCACGCAAATTCACTCTTTCTTCTGTATCTCCCCTCCCGTTGCTCTGAATGCCCTAGAATCTCAGACGCAACTTGAATGACCTGCGTAGATGATACCTTGAAAGTTGTGTAGTACTACATTCAGTAATGCTTAAATCCGGGACTATTTTAATCCAATTTTGAGTTTTGCCCTGTAAGATTGGCAAGATCGCAATGCAAGCACAATGAGACTTCTTTATTTCTTTTGAGATATATAATCTAGTCGTATATGTGTACTATATCCAAGCAAAGATCAGCCGTTTCGCTGTGGCGATCTCTCAGAAATCGGCATTTTGAAACTCTCTGGTATTTTGCAACCCATAACACGTGATAGTAGCACCGAATAGTTTCGAGTTAGTTTAGAAGCCCCCTTTAGGGGGCTTTGGTTTCGTATGCTATCTAGCCAGCGAATAAAAATAATTGCAACAAAAAAAAAAAAAAAAAAAAAAGTGACGCGTGACCATACGCGCCATTCCGTTCGTTCAATGGTAATTTTGATTATCA
>KN818574.1:0-13383 GCA_000827485.1 Amanita muscaria Koide BX008
TCGGGAGTGTGCGAGATCGTTCCCAGGCATCAGATTATAACACGATGTGCTCGGGGAAGTGACCTTCCCTTCGGCAAGGTAACCTGACATCTCTCAGGCACATTCCACACAACGGCGGGGATGAGAGCCCATCTACTGGATATTACAGTAGGAGATACGGGGCACAATTGAATGACAGATGGAGTTTTTTGATATTCGCGGAGACCGCAATGTATCCCAAAAAACACGAAAGTAATAAACGAAGTCGGTTTCTAAAAATTGTTTTGTCTTCACTCACAACTGCACCGCACGCAGTATCTAACAGACATTTTGAAAGAATCTCAATCTGTACGACCTTGCAAAGTGACATTATATTTCTCCGCACGAACACGGAATGCACATGCTACACAGGGTCTTCATCGGCGCCCGATTCCTCCTCCTCGGCCTCTACCTCTCATCGCACGCTGGGCGGTTCCCGGGGGTGCTTTTGGCCCAGTGTTAGGCTAGATTGCTTATCAAACCAAAAATAGTCCATATCATAGATATAAACTCACCGCTTCACTTTGCGGATTTCGGACCGTTTCATCAATGCTCAAAATCAAGCAAGCGGCCTCGACAGCACTACTTATGGCGTTAACTTTGACGAGACTTGGCTCCCACACAAAGGCTTCCATATTGTCACGAATTCCGGATGGCCCATCGACATCGACACCAAACCACTTTTGTCCTTGAGCGTGCTTCATTCGCAACTTGTTTAGGATGTCAGTGGAATCGATACCGGCATTGTCGGAAATTTGGCGGGGAATGATCTCCAGGGCCTTTGCAAACGCTGAGATTATCAGCTGTAGTTTACCTGCTATTGTCATAGCATGAGAGCGAATATAAGCTGATAACTCCATCTACAACAAATAAATTATCAATATCAAGAAGGCAGAGCCAGCAATGCATACCTCGATGGCGCC
Organism: Amanita muscaria Koide BX008; assembly: GCA_000827485.1. NCBI lineage: Eukaryota > Fungi > Basidiomycota > Agaricomycetes > Agaricales > Amanitaceae > Amanita > Amanita muscaria. Next base: position 942 of record KN818574.1, read on the forward strand.
TCCGCCCGCTACTATTTCTCCATTCTTGACTGCTCGCTTTACAACCATTATAGCATCGTGCAGGCTTCTCTCTACTTCGTCTATGAATTGTTCAGCTCCTCCACGAAGAATGAGAGTACATGTTTGGGCCTTTGGACAATCTTGGAAGACGTTGTATCTTTCCCCACCAATTTGCCTCTCGTCGAACAACCCGCAAGTGCCCAGATGCTCGGGCTGTATGTCCGAGCATGTCGACTGAATAGAGCCTCCCACTGCTTGGATTACGCGTCTGAGATCACCAGAGGGTACACGGCCCGCACAGAAGATATTTCTGTCTGCAAACCATTGGGTCGCCAAATCACCGATGGGCAGCTTGCTGAACACCACATTGGCGCCTGTCTTTTCTATGGCTTCCAGTTTCCGGTATATTATCTCCCACTCTGCGTCTACGATTGCCTGGTACTCCGACACGGCGTCTACGCGGACTTCAGCGTTATCTTTTTCGGCCTTGAGCTCCAATTCGACGTTGAGGCAAAGGATCGGCGGGTTGTGGAAGAGTTTTGGTTGTTGTTCTTCACCAGCGTAGGTGAAAGTCTTTTTGAAAGCGACACTGTTGATCAAGAGACTCGGAGTCTTGTGTTCCACCGCCAGGGATTTTTTTTGACACCGATGAGCGATTCGTCTAAATCGCTCTGATCAAGACAAAGAGCGGCATCAACGACCATGTTTGCAAAGAAAGGCTTCTCTGAATGGATGAGCTTTGATGACATGGATGTTGAGGCACATTTGATGAGGAGAGAACGGAACTGCCTGCAATCACGATTGTGAGGGATGTTTGATACAAATAATGAAGGGACATACTCAGGGTTAGATTTGTCCACAGTTACTTGTAATTCCTTGATGCGGTCGATAGCCTGTTTACACACCGATGAAGATAATTGAAAGGAAGATATGGGGTAAGACGCGTACCAGCTGCGAGGCATGCGGATATGTTTGAGAGGAGCTGAGGCCTTCCCTGGGAGGTATCGGTACCCTCTTTTAGTAGAACGATGGTAGGTTGCTAATGGAATATAAGCAAGGTTGGGTGAAACCAGGATAAAAGAAGCGCACGACGGGCAGACTACGTTGCATCTTAAAATCGATTACAGAATTCGCTCCCTTCCGCTCAGATGGCGTTACGCTCCTTTTCCGCTTCGTCGTCGGCGTACGCGCTCGCTCACTGGAGGCCCAGGTTATCACCATGTCACAGTATCAAAAGAGGGACATCAATCATACCTTATCACGCTGTTGGACTCTGTCCACTCGTCCTCGGAAGCTGTTATGATCTTCTTGTCTGTCATTTCCTCTCCTTCATCGTCACTTTCATTCATAGCAGCGTCAACCTCGTCATTGATATCATTCCAATCGATCCCGGCCAACACCAGCCTACCCGGTGTTTCCCCAGGATCTAAATCCCATTCATCCGTATCTGGGTCTGGCTCCGAAGAAACTTGTTGAGAACTCGTCGTGGGACTTGACGTGGGCGCCGCTGTTGATATAGTCGATGTTGAGAGTTCATCAAGCAAGTATGGTGTCTCATCCTGGCGTCGCCATAGTGCTACCGAGTCAGTATGAAACCATGATAACCAAACTATCTTGGTTCCTCCCCGTCGACGCGCAGCATCAACTTTGACCGTTCCGCGCTAAAATATCGTGAGCATTCCCTCTTCGATAAAGGTATAGAATTACTTTGGCAGACACTACATGTGTCGAACACTTTGCCCCGAACATGTGAGCCATACGCCATATTTCAGTTGTCTCTGCATTGGTATCCAGGGGGATAACACTAGAAAAGGGTATATGCACGCCACCCAGTACCTCGGAACGAATATGTGGGATAATCCTCTGTTATAACATGACTTGAGCCCGCAATAACGGCAATGGGATGCTCGCTCGTACCGTCACGTCTGAGGCAGGCTTTCTTCGTCGACTATGATCGTCGGCCTTGCGTCGTGCGTCACAAGCCGTATAGAAACGTATATGAACCTCGTCCAGAAGCTTTTGGACCACATGAGAGCGGAAGAGATGTGATACTTGGGATGAACAAACCTATACACAATCCAGTTCCCGGTCGTCATTTTTTAGCAATGCCTTCCGCTCATGTCCATGTTCTTGGTCTGGAACTCCTTCATGGACAGCTTTGACATCCCTCTGCTCACTCTGGTCTTGCTGCTGACTTTGATCAGTGGAAGTAATCTGTTCTAACTCGGTCTGCTTCTTGGCTAGTGGCCGCTGTTCAAGTTGCAGTTCTAGTACCATAGTATTTTCCCTTAGCATTGCGTTCGTTGCCGCCTCAGCTTCCTCGGCGCCTTCAGGCGTTTGGGTTGCATTGGGTTCGGGGGTGGTTGGAGCACTGCTAGGGTTTGCTATTGAAAGGACTAAGGAGGAAGTAATCGAAGGATTAAGGGAGAGCGTACATGGTGTTGTCTGAGCAGGCGAGCCCGCTGTTAGAGGCTCGATTTTAGGCAAGAATGACGAGTTGATGTCGCCAATTCCAATAAAGAAGTCATCTAGGTAGAGTTCACATTACCGTGATTAAGAGAGCCAAGCGCGTGAAACTAACATGGGATAACTTTGATGAGGTTTGGGCTCCATTCCCAAACGTCTGCTCTATCGTCGATAACGACGACCATCGAGGTATCACAAGGAAATAGCCTTCTCAGACTATGATCATCGTTGCCTTGCCGAAAGTCACCGTGCAATATCGAGATGGAAATTGAATTAATCCACAAAGCCGGCGGCCAGTCTCGGTTGCCGTACGAGCCGATTTTCAAGAAGCACCTTTATTCCAGCTCTCGTCAATAATGGTCTCATGCGGTCACTCCTTATCCCCCCTATACTGTTACGTTGACTTGCCCTTTCGTCCAACAAACTCGCCTAGCACCAATGCAATAACTGCATCACCTGGAGCAGCACCCGCTCCAGACCTCGATGATGATGCTCTGTGGAATCGAACCCGACCTACAACTGGCATTTGGGAGTTGGGATCCAACAACGGGAGCAGGTTGATAGGGCACAATCGTTGTTGTCGTTTCCGACAGATCCATACCGCATGCCGCTGAGGCCGTTGATGTTGGTGATACCTAGAGTGATTGTACCACCGCCACTGATGCTGCTGATAGGGCTGACACCGCCGACAGAACAAATGGTGTGCTTGGGTATAGAAGCCAGCGGTATTAGAAACGGCTGCATCGATGTATGGTTGTTGGTTGGTTTGATATGCATAGGTGAGAGTGAGAGTCTGGTAATGGCGTATTGGTTGGTTACATTGGTTGGTTGTGCGAACGATCAGAACTCTGCTTTCGGTGCTATTGGAATGTTGCACCTGACGCAGCTTGTCCATAATCTGTGCTGCTGTAGGGCGCTCTAGCTGCTCCTTCTACTCTCGCTCTCTCTCCTGCTCAGAAGCACGGTATCTGCTTCTGCCTGACCTGCAAATTCGCGGCTGAGGATATATGGTCCTTTCGAACCCGACTGTCGTACCGTTGACGACTGAGGGCAACTTTGGCTGCACTGGAGAGACCGCCATCCGTACTTAGCATTGGTGGAGAGCTTTCTTGACGCCTAGCTTTGGGACGACAAAGCTGGTTGCTACCGAGCCCTCCGTATCATGTTCCTCAGTCGAACTGGGCAGGAGCACCTACCTGGAGGAGAGGATCGGTCAATAAGCATGAAGCGAGGTGGAGGGAAGAAGGCGAGTGGTTGGAAAACATGTAGAGTTGAGAGTTAACACCTACCTAATGTTATTTCCTCCAGTATAAATTCGAGAACATCCAGAACTGCCTGTGATCTCCGGACAGAGTCTTCCTACAACGAAAGGAGAAGAAAATCCTGATGAGAGGTTTAATGAGTCCACAGCGCCGAGTGCACCAGTAGCTGTCCAGTGAGTATATTTGTTGAACGGTTGCCTAACTAGGCCAGTGTCCATGACGGATGCGCCTTCTAAGGTGTACAGCGACGAATCCGATGGTCTTAGAAAAAGACATGGCCACGTTTCGTTTCTATAGGACATGATCTGTGTTCGTCAGAGTAAGCGAATGAAAGACATATAATGACTGGACGATGACTGGGATGAATACCAACGGTACAAGGAAGGAATGGGACTCCAACGATGATAGCTACTGCTAATACTGCTTTGCTGGCACATCAGCGGAGGCAGCAGGTTTAACTAAGTTGAACCCGGGCTGCTCAACGTCGTCGTCAACAAAATCAACCCGATCGGGACCACTGGGCCCCGTCAAAGCCTCTGTAGCCCATCTGTTTACACGGATGTACTCGCTTCCGTGCTCTACGGACGCACAGGCGCTTGCGCACCTCGTGCAGCCCATGGCGAGGTTTCAGCTGGCTTTGGATGCGTTGTTGCGCTTGTTGGATGGTGGTGCTGTTGAGGATGAGAAGGACGTAGGTGGCAGAGTGTTGTTCGATTGGCAGAGGTAAGATCCCTTTTCTCGTTTTCGGTGGTATTATGATATCTTACATTGAATCTATGGAAACAACTTACTGACCTTTTGAATTGATGCAGCTTCCTCAACGGATTCTGGTGGCATGTATCTTGTTCTCTATGTATGTGCCCCAAGAGCGCTTTGCTGGGGGCGGGATAGGGCCGTTTATGTCATTTTGGCAATGGGTGTTAATTTAAAGGGCGATGGTGTTTCTCTACGTCTTTGTTCTATTGCGTTTTAACTCAAAGATGCCTGCTCAGATCAGTCCTTTTACACTCGATGACCTTGTACAACATCATGTTTGATACGACGTCTCCTTTCGCCAGTGTTCTGCTAACCCTGGCACTCTAGACACGATACCTATATTCTTGTTTCCAATCCGGGGATTGATGTTGTAATAGACGTTGATTCCTGTCATCTCCGACTTAGATACCTCTCAATTGGTCGCTTCGCTCTTCACCGCACCTCTCGCCAACAACACTACTAAAACGGCGAACGGAGAATTGCTGTACCCATATATGCCATTTGACTCGGTAAATCTATTTTATTAGCCTGATACAGACCCGAAATCGAGTGCAGATTCCATTCTCTACACATCGTAAATTTCAATGCAATTGATCAAATATACACATCATGTTATGAGGCAACGACTCCAGGACACGACGTGAGGATAAGGGTAATCCACTTGATAACAAATATTCTCATGACCTTTGAGCACATTTTGACCGAGGACGACGAGAGAGAGATGTTGCAGGGACCAAGAGAATAACAAAAGGAGCAAACGCCTTACTTATTGACTCACACTTACATTGCCAGATTTAGTATATCGATCAAGTCCAACACATACACGGTCCACTGGCCTTCTCACCGACGTCCAACATGTCTTCCTCCTCTGCCACTGAAACCCCCTCACAGGTGCCATCTCTCATTTCAGAACCACCTTCCATGAACCGTGGAAACGGAGATGCGCAGAGCAGAGAGGCCGAAGACGGATTCGGAGGCAATCTTGACTTCGCAATCCCTACAAGCGCTGGTGGTATCACAAAAGAACTGGATTCTGTCAACCTCGGAGAACCAGTTGTACAAAGAGAGGAGGCACCGTCCATGTCAACTGCACAACGGGCGTCAAATTCCAGCAATCAAATTCCCCCGTCCCAGAACCCCGGGGTTAATACAGGCGGTGGTGCTCATTTCCAAACCGCAAACTTCACTGGAGGTGGTTACGCCTTTGGAACCAACAGTACTGTCAACAACAACACCTTAACAATCATTCGGTCTGGCGGTGAGCACGGTTGCCAATCTCTCATCACAAGCCGACAAGCTCACGCACATCTTAGATGGTCAATTTACAGAGTCTCAAAGGAATTTGGTACGCCGGGGCTATACATCCCAGTCAAAGGCTAACTCGATATTCGTAGGTATGTGATTTTATAGCCAACCACGCCAACTTGCCAGACATCAATCACAATTTGAACCGAAAATTTCTGGTAGGTATTCTCGGATGACGACGCTGCAGTTATTCTCAAATATTCCATACTCAGACCCAGTCGATCAGAGATTTACCACGTGCAGAAGCTGTGTTCGACGATTATCAAACCAAGAAGAAGAGTGGACCATGCTTTGAGGGCACAAGAGTGGCGCTTCTCCGAGAGATGGCAGAATGGGTCACCGGCCTAGACGAGTCTAGGATGTACGTGCTATCCGGGCTGGCTGGCATTGGGAAATCCACCGTTGCCTACACCATCGCATCACGAGCAGCTAACCTCAACCTATTGGGAGCATCTTTCTTTTTCTCACGAGACGAGAGCGACCGCAAGAACGCGAAAAAATTCTTCACCACCATCGCATATCGGCTCTGTCTCTATAACAAAACGTTTGCCGAAGCCATCGGGAGTGTGCTGCAGACAGATGATGGATCTGCTGCAATAACGCAAAGTCCTCAAGAACAGCTGCAAGCTCTTATAGTAAACCCACTGCAGAGCATTGTCCAGTCACTTGCTCGACCGATACTCCTCGTCGTAGATGCACTGGACGAATGTGACGAAGAAGACGCGCTTTCCGTTCTGACCGGGTTGAAGCAACTTGTCCGGGCCTTACCGTCATTCAAGATCATTCTGACAACACGACCGCAGCCGCGCCTTGACAATTTCTTCGGCAGTCAGGATGGTCATAAAATATTTCACCTGCAAGACATCGAAGATAAAGTTGTTGACGATGATATACGACTTTACCTCACCCATAGGCTTTCTCTTGAAAAGGTCCAAGAACGTCTTCCAACGAATCAATGGTATGCGAGCGATAAGGAGGTAGACGCTCTTGTTTGCGCGACAGGAAGACTCTTCATCATTGCCTCGACAGTCGTACGGATTATCTTAGACAACGTCGCTTCTAATCCTGCAGCTCAGATGCAGAGGCTCCTTGGCACCTTCGCTCAGGATCGCATGCCTTTCAAAGATCTCAATGAATTCTATACTGTCATACTTCGGAATGTTGTACCTGCGGACTGCGATGACAACATAGTCAATCGTTATCAATCAATTGTTGGCGCAATCATATTCCTTCAACATCCTCTTCCTATCACCGCGTTAGCCCACCTTGTCGACATAGATGTGGAGGAAATACGTGTGGTGCTTGTCAACCTCCGATCTGTGATCCTTCTTGGTGACGATGATATACCACGCATCTATCACAAATCGTTTCCAGACTATATCACGGATTCGAAGCTCTGCCAGGACATCAAACTCTGCATTGATCCAATGATGCGCCATATCCAGATCACGATCCGCTGTTTTCAGATAATGGACAAGCATCTCAAGCGTAATATTTTGGGTTTTGGCGATCCTGCTCGATTCATGAGCAATGAGGATGGCCTCGAGGCAGACGGGATAACAGATGAACAAATACAGGAGAAGATCCCACAACAACTTCGGTACGCATGCGCATATTGGGTCAATCATCTCGAGGTCGCAAACCTGAAAGACGAAGCTCTCATGAACGGATTGGAAAGCTTCGCATACGAACACATGCTACATTGGCTGGAGGTTCTGAGCCTGATCGGAAAAATGGGCTTGGCTCACCGTGCTATTGGAGTGGTCCAGAAACTTCTGGTACAGTTTGCTTTCACATGATACATAAGATGAAAGGCTGATGAGGATACTGCACAGATGTCGACGTCTTCAAACTTACATGAGCTCTTATCTGACACATTACGTTTCATCTCAAAGTTCTACGAAATCATCAAACGATCAGCGCTTCATACGTATTATTCAGCACTCCCCTTCACACCAACAAATAGCCTCTTATATCATCGGTATATTAAAGAGGCAGAGCACAACATATGTAGCGTTGAGGGTGGGCCAGAGAAGTGGGATGCTTTCGTTGCTAAGCTGAGACATGGGGAATCTATCGATGTCATCAAATTCTCGCTCGATGGCACTCTGTTTCTTTCTTGTTCAAACGGATATGTAAACCATATCATACGTGAGCAGGGAAAGTTGAACATCTGGGACGCAGCCACCGGCACACCCATTTCCACAATCGCAGGTCACAGGTTCTCAGTAGCCAACGACTTTTCTACAGTCGCTTCATCCCAGGACAATATCGCAACGCTCTATAACATGGACGGGAGTTCAAGCGGCACTATGTTTACTACGTCGTCGACGATTGAAAGATTGGCTTTTTCATCCGAAAGTAGCCGGGTTGCGGCAGGGCTGTCTGACGGAACTATTTGGCTATGGGACAGTGGGAATGCTGAATTAATAGACAGGTTCGATGGATTTGACGGCAGCAGACATGAGTCTCTGCTCAAAATTTCCCCCACTGGCACTACACTCGCCTATTCGTCGCCGATCGGTATCAAATTGCGAGATGGGATCAGCGGGAGATTCATCGCCGATCTGCGATGCGGATCACATCCCAAGTTCGGATTCTCGGGTGATGGCTCCCGAATCGCGTCTCTGTCACCCTATGACAGGTTGACACTGTGGAATAGTGAGAGCGGTGGGCTTATTGCCGCTGTCAGTACCGGTGTAGTTTGCCGCTGCATGGCAATCTCAGCAAACGGATCTCTACTTGCAACTGCAGATTCCGAAAGAGTGACGTTGTGGAGCGAGAACCGTGACCACCTGGCCAAAATCAAGGTTCGAGAACCTCAAGGCCCACTGCGTTCGATGGCCTTCTCAGCGGACAATATACTTGCAATTGCAACTCTTTCTGCCATTAAGCTCTACAACGTCAAAACCCACTCCTTCATTCACACACTTCCGCTCGGCGGAGGGTCTATGCCACCGGCTTTCTCACCAGACTGCACCCGTCTTGCCGTTGGGAGCTACGATGTGAACCTCTGGGATATTCGAGGCATCGACGCTTCCAGTCCTCCCTCAAAAGGAAATGCAACTGCTGTCACTGCGTTGACTTTATCACGAGACTGCTCACGACTAGCTTGTGGATTTGAGGACGGTAGGGTTGAACTGCGGGAGACAAGCCCTACGAAGCGACGAATTGGCCCGCTGGTCCTCCGCTTGAAAATGGAGAAATTTTTCTCTCGCATTTTCGACCAATCTCGTCACACAGACTCGGTTCGGGCACTTGCGTTTGACCCCGATGGTAGGCTTTTCGCTTCTGGGTCGAAGGACGGGACTATCAAATTGTGGAATGGTGGAGATGGGGTATTACGTGGAACCCTCAAAGCGCCTGGTGAGTTGCAAGCGGTTGCACTCTCGAACACTGTGCTGGTTGCTACATGGCGTAGGTGGGATGGTAACCGGTGGAACGATGGTGGTGTCACTCTGTGGAGCCTTGACACGCTAAGTCGCATTCATACCTTTAAGAAATTCGATGAGAAAGCATTCAAAGTGTCGATTGCAGAGAACAGTACCCTTATCGCCGTCTGCCTCCGCTATGGCAATAGCCATGTCACTCTGTTTGATGTGGTGAACCGCACATTCATCTGTACATTCGACGTCCCTTCCTACATTCACACAATGACATTCCTACCCGACAATTCGCACCTCATGGTACAGTCCGACAAGGGCGTTTTCCGATCTTTCAACCTTATCAACAACCATACCACAGAAGGTCCTATGCTCGAACATCTTGTCCAGCTTCCCAACACCCCACTCTGGCATGGTGTTCCTGTCTTGCACTGTCAAGACAAAGGGCAGCACTACTTTGCAGCATTATTTTCTCAACATAAGAGCCCTGTGCCCGTGTTATGGATTCCCAAACAAATTTCTGTGACGAAATGGACCCAGGGATCATCGATGATTGCCTTAGGTTGCGAGGATGGGCACGTTATCATTCTACGACTACCTACCAGCCATGTTCGCTGATCGTCGCTATGCCTGCATTTGTTACTATTCACATGCACTGATGTACAATAACTATTAATATTAAGTAGCGAAATAACAAACAAGATGATGCCTTCGAGTCAAAGCTTTGATAAACTTGTTGATATTGTTCGCAGCACTCACAACACCGCTCACCTTCAGACAGTACAGCGAATGGGTGATTTACTCCTCCGTTATTTCACGGTCGTATCATCAGCACTCTAGCAAAATCGGACTTTGAAATGGGAAGAAGGAGCTTAGTTGACCCTCTGATTCCGAGTCTTTCGCTAAGCGATGGAACTACTCTTTCAATGCATTTATCATGGCCTTCAGTGTTGCATCATTCCCTCTGGACCAGCCGGGCATAACAGGCCAAAAAGATAGGCGAGGTCAAGGATAAAAGGAAGACAGAAATAAACTAAGGAAAGCATCGCGTTGAACGAGCAAGTGCGCTTTCGCAGTCTGCGCATAGAGCGAACTCGCCATCTTGTGGTTTTGGGCAATTTGGTCGCTGTGAGCTGCAGCGCGTGTAAGAGGTCTGTCTCCATAGAGGAGGACGGCGTTATTGGCGTCGACGTCCGGGAGGATGAATCTGTTGCCGCTCTGCGGAATTTAGGTTCGACGATTGCGTGCCCAAGCTAATCCCACTTTTGTGCTGAGCACGTGATGAGGCAGTGATTCTGAACCCGCAAAGAGCAAGCGTATTTGCTGCGCGCAAAGCCATTTCAGAGCCAATTCGTAATCGAGGAGTTGGCTCAATTTCAGATAGATGCGACCCTGATATGAATGACACATGCCGAAACGCAAAACTACTGCTAAGCGGAAGCAAACAAAGATGTGGCCAGCATCCTTCTTTAGGATCAGTCAGCAGGAGCAATCCCCCAGCGATCTCCCACGGCCTGTCGATCAGATACCCTTTTATCTTGTGTGGCACCAAGGGAAATCCTCTTTATTTATTGTAGTATTGATGTTCATAAAATTAATAAGATACTTTCTAAAAACGTATGCACCGACGAGGTGCTCTCCTATCTGGCAGGTACCACAGAGCGTCATGGCATGGAACTCACTCAAACTCTTCGCATCTGGTCACAGACGTGTGCTGCCTATCGAAAGGTTTTCTTTTAATGCAATACTCTTGATGCCTGTTGCGATAGGAAACCCTGTGCATGGTATATGAAACGCAAATGTATGGAATTGAAGAGCTGGCGCAATACGCAAAGGGTTGTCGGAAGGTCGAGGTTCTTCGCCTTTGCCAAACGTCAGTGCCTTTTGTGAGTCATACTCTACCACTTACGGCATTGGTATATGCATTATCAAGGCAGCTCAGAAGCCGGATTACACATGGTTCTACCCCTGGCTCCCACCCGTGAATATACCAAGCAATGCACCTTTCTCACTTTCTTTCCAGGATGAGAACATTCGCGTGCGTTATGCACCAGCCGTGCAAAAATCATCACAGATGCCAAGGATGTTCTGAAGACACAGACAGAGAATGGGATAGCCAGCAATGCATAGACACAATTCTCGACGAATGAGCGAGTATACAAAGGAATATTATGATATATGAATTAATGTATTCCTCCGATTGCAAAAGGGAGGATATCAAGGGTCCAGTTGTGAACATGTACTTTCAAATGTTTGTGTACATCCTTAGCAATTGGCCTCACGAGGGGGATCACCGATCACCGATCATCGATCATCGATCATCCTCCACTCGCTCTACCGAATCGACAATTTCGTTGACCAGTTCGGCAGTCACTCCTGGAATAACCCGTTCGGCCTCCGTGAAAGCATGCTGGAGCGTACTAAGTACCACACGAGCCTCTTGCGATGAAACCCTAGGGAAAAGCTGAGAAGGAGGTCAATCACTCAAACTTTCTCAAGAGTTGAGAAGTTTTGTTATACCGATGCAATAGCAGGCAACACAACGGAATCAAGGAGCGTAGTGTCCGCCAAGTCGTCGTCGTCTAGATGTGCCCCTTCCAGTTGGTGTGCAAGTCCATCAACTTTGGCAGGGTAACCCTCGAATTGTTCGTCGTACTCGTCGTACTCGTCAGAGGATTCACGTTCAATGATTTGCTTGTTCCCGCCAAGGCCTCCAGTTGCCAACGGTGCGTGTCTAACTGTGCCCTGCCTGAATCGTTTTGGGGTCGGCGGGGCAGAGGGAGGTAGTGGTGAAAGATCTTCTTTCTTCGGCATGAGATGAAGGTGTTTCGGCGATTCTGGAGATCCCGAAGCATGTATACCATTCGTATAATCTTCATCTTCGTTATCCAAGGTGAGTGGATCACCAGCAGCTGACCTATATGCCTGGGATCGTCCCACTGTTGATGAACAAGCCGTGCTACGACCGAAATCCCAGAGCTCCTCAGCATCTAAGTTGGTTGGTCTGCAAATAGCAGGTCAGAGAGAAACAGACGGTCTGGCAAAAAACTCTACAACTCTGGCATTGCGTCACGTTCTTCCTCGTCGTGTTTCCCCCCACCTTTGGGTTTCCATCGTTCATGCCTATCGATCAGCTCTGTAAGATAATTGGTCTTCTTCGCCATTTTAACAAATCTGTGTTTCAAAAGTTCGCGAGCAGACGGGCGCTAAGGAATGTGTGAGATGAAGCGAGTCGTGCTGAGAGCCATGAATACTACGCACATCACGAGG
>KN818577.1:0-13656 GCA_000827485.1 Amanita muscaria Koide BX008
CCTCTTTTCTTGTCCCCCGATATTCTCATCAATAGACGGCTTGCTCTTGTTGTCTGTTCTCGGCGTGATTTCCCTCGCATACGCGCGGGTTTACACTTTTTTGACAACATCCAATCAAGCCCCCTTCTCTCCCCCGTCTCCCCTTCTCGAACTATCGTATTGCAGTTTCCCGGATAACTCGCCCTTGTTAGAAGATCACCCACTGGAGTTTTGTGGCATTAGCACCTTGGCGATACACGCGTAACGACTCGCAACATCGTCGAGATCTCAGTTCGGGTATTCAACAGGTAGTACTCACCTCGCCTAATGTTACGCCCTACGTCTGTCCAGGCACAGATGTCCCGCAGTTCCCGCACTGTCACTGTCCGTTCTGTTCCGCACACTGTCCGTTCTGTTCCGCACACTGTCTGTTCTGTTCTGCACACTGTCCGTTCTGTTCCGTTTAACGAAAATTCTGTTATGCGTCCTCCGAATTGGCCATCCTCTGATAGTATTGCATCGCCTGTCTCCGTCCTACCTGTCATGTCTTCGATTGCTACAACGGCTGCTGGGACGCCACTGTCACCGCTTCCTGACTATGCATATTGCCCGGTGGCGGCGGTATTGTCTAAAGATGAAGTGAGCCCTGGGATTGAAGACAGTGATGACTGCGATGTGGAAGTTAGTGAATACAAGATGCCTCATCTGCGTTTCGATTGTGTGGTACTTGGCGCGCACAATGCGTCAGAACCTTTAAATGTTTTTCTTGATTGTGGGTCTCCGTTTGTGTTAATCCATCCGTCTCTAGTAGAATCGCTCGGTTTGACGAGATGTAAACTTCCGAATGTAGAGAAGTTCAAGACGGCAACACATAATCCTATCCCGCAGCAGGTTACAGAATTTGTCTGGCTTCGTTTGATGATTCTGGCTAGTAATTGGACTGCTAAGAAAGTGGTGGCCCTTGTATGTCCGTCCTTGAGTATGAAGTTACTGTTGGGTCTCCCTTGGCTTGCAAAGAATAAACTGGTTACAGATCATGAGAAACGTTCTTGCATCTGTAAAGATTCAGGGATCGATATTCTACAGACAAATAATAATCGGGTTAGAAAGCAGGTAAGGCCGTCAGCAGTGGTGCTAAAGGAGATCAGAAAGGCTAAGAAAGAATGCATGCGGGAGCTTAAACAAGTTTGCGATTATCGACGGCAATTGAATGCAGGCAGGTTTGAGAGTACTCCGCCCATGAAGATAGATTTAGATGTGGTTACCGCAGTCATTACTAGGCTTGAAGAGTCAGATCACATGCGTGACATGGACAGACGTCTGCGTGCAGAGTTCAAAGAGATCTTTGAGCCGATCCCACATGTTGATTTATTGCCGGATGATGTACAGGCGAGAATAGTGTTGAAGGATACGTCAAAGACGATTAATACACGCTCTTATGCATGTCCTAGGAAGTATCGAGACGCCTGGCGAACCCTCATCCAGAAACATCTGGAAGCTGGGAGGATCCGTCCATCGTCGTCCCCTTTTGCCTCTCCCGCTTTTGTTATTCCGAAGACGGATCTGACTGTCCTGCCTCGCTGGGTGAATGACTACCGGCAATTGAATAGCAATACAGTGGTAGACTCACATCTGTTGCCACGTGTGGATGACATATTGGCAGATTGTGCCAGAGGCAGACTGTGGGGTGTGATGGACATGACCGATGCCTTTTTTCAGACTAAGATGCACCCTGATGATATACCACTTACCGCGGTGATGACCCCATTTGGCCTGTATGAATGGACAGTAATGCCGATGGGCCTCCGTAACAGCCCATCGGTTCAGCAGCGACGGTTAACAGCAGCACTACGGCCCCTGTTAGGTGTGATTTGCCATGTTTACTTGGATGATATTGTGATTTGGTCTCAATCGGTGGAGGAACATGTGGAAAATGTGCGGAAAGTTCTTTCAGCATTACGTGCTGCTTCATTGTACTGTAACCCTAGGAAAACGCACCTTTTCTGTGATGAGATTGATTTCTTGGGGCATCACATCTCTATCCGAGGGATTGCGGCTAGCGAAAAGAAGGCTGAGCGAATATTGCAATGGCCAGTACCGAGGTCAGCAACAGAGGTGCGGGCGTTCCTGGGTCTGGTACGATATCTGTCTTCATTTCTGCCATCCCTGGCGGATTGGACTCGCGTGTTGACTCCCTTGACTGAGAAGACTGCAGATAAGAAGTTTCCGCTATGGACGAAAGAGCATCAGAACACGTTTGATAAGATTAAGGCACTTGTTACCAGTAGAGACTGTTTGACGGTGATTGATCATGATAAGTTACATGAGAATAAGATTTTTGTTACAACAGATGCGTCAGACGTTCGTTCTGGTGCCTTACTGTCTTTTGGACCAACTTGGGAGACAGCACGCCCGGTTGCTTATGATTCCATGACCTTCAAGGGTGCGGAGCTTAATTACCCTGTACACGAAAAGGAGCTGTTGGCGATTATACGTGCATTGCAGAAATGGCGGACAGACCTTTTGGGAGTACCTTTCGTCATCTTTACAGATCATCGGACTCTGGAAAATTTCTCCTCGCAGAAGGATCTATCACGGAGGCAGTGTCGTTGGGCAGAATTTCTGAGTCAATATGATTGTAAGATCAGTTATATCAAAGGTTCTGAGAATGAGGTGGCGGATGCATTGTCTCGCACGACATTCCCAGATGAGGTTGTGGCTGCCTTGGTGGAGGTGGCTCCTGTGGAAGAGCGTATTGATCAGGTCTCGCGGTTACGTTTGCGGATTACCTCAGATCCTGGTTTCGTTGAGAAGATTAAAGAAGGGTATGCCAAAGATGCTTACTGCCAGAAATTACAGTCTGCGGCTGCTGGGATGGCCGGTGTGAAGGAGTTGGACGGGCTGTGGTTTATTAATGATCGTCTCGTCATCCCGGAGCTTCCAGATGTGCGTGCTCAACTATATCGTTGGGCGCACGATCTTTTGGGACACTTTGGGGTGGATAAAACGTATGCAACTTTGCGGTCTAGTTTCTATTGGCCTAGAATGCAGCGTAATCTTGAGTGGCATTATGTGCCGTCATGCCCTGAATGTCAGCGTAATAAAAATGTTCGTAAGCTGCACGGTCCACTTCATCCCTTGCCTGTGCCGGATGGTAGAGGTGATTCAGTCGCAATGGATTTCATTGGTCCGTTGCCAGAAGATGAAGGATATAATTGCATCCTCACTATGACGGACAGGTTAGGGTCGGAAATATTGTTGATTCCGACACGTACGGAGGCAACAGCGGAGGAAGTCGCTGCGCTCTTTTTCAATCATTGGTTTTGCGAGAACGGTTTGCCATTGGACATTGTTTGCGATCGGGATACAAAATTTGTGTCTAAGTTTTGGAAAGCGTTGCATGAGCTGACAGGCGTGCGGTTGCGCATGTCTTCGGCTTTTCACCCAGAGACTGATGGAGCTAGTGAGAGGACGAATAAAACGGTTGTACAGGCATTACGTTACCATGTGGATCGTTCCCAGAAGGGCTGGGTGAAGGCACTGCCGCGTGTACGTTTTTGCATGATGAACACAGTTAACGCGTCCACAGGTTTCTCGGGCTTCCAGTTGAAGATGGGGCGATCTCCACGATTGGTCCCGCCTGTGTCAGTTGAAGCGTTCCCGGAGGCACCGCTGGAAGTGAAGCAGGCGTTGGTGGTACTTAAACAACTAGAGTTGGATTTGTTGACAGCTAAAGATAACTTAATTGCGGCAAAGGTGGTCCAGGCTAACTCAACAAATGACGAGCGAAAGGCTTGGCCTGTTTTCCAAGTTGGCAACTTGGTAATGCTCTCTACTCAAAACAGGCGTCGGGAGTATAAGAATGCGCGTGAAGACCGCGTCGCGAAATTAATGCCGCGTTATGATGGTCCGTACAAGATCGTGGCTGCACATCCTGAGTTTTCCACGTATACGTTAGAAATGCCGAATTCAAGAGTTTTCCCGACCTTCCATGTGTCTCAGTTGCGCGCATTCCAGTCCTCTGATGATGTGCTGTTCCTGGAAAGGGTACCACGATGGCCAGAGTCTGTGTGGGTTGATGGTGTTGAAGAGTGGCCGGTCGAAAAGATCATTGATGAACGAAAATGCGGGCGTGGGATGCGTTACCTTGTTCGCTTTTTGCATCAGGGACCGGCAGAGGATCGTTGGTTGTCGGGATCGTTGCTGAAAGATAATGAGGCTATGGACCGGTGGTTGGCGCGAGCGCACTGACCGATTTTCGTTCATTTAATGGTGTCTGGTGCTTGACTTTTCTGACTTTTTCTTTCCTTCTTTTTATTTTGCTTATTTCCTTTCTTCTGTCGATTGAATTTTTTGCGGTGGGGGAGGGTGTAATCTCTTTTTTTTTTTTTTTTTTTCGATAGAGAGGTTATATTATACCAATGTGAACTATTACAGTAAATCGATCGTGGCTAAGGAGCCATATGGGCATAGTGAAAAAAAACTATGAAAAGTAGACAGAAAGAAAAGGAATAGGAACCTTGCGAGTATGCGGATAGATATACGTGTCCGTATTACGGTGGTCTGTAAGGGTCCTCGAAAGTCAATGCGAGAGGGTAGAAGTGTAGGAAACTAAAGAGCGTTATAATAGAATCGGAGTCACGGTCGTGAAGACGATAAAGCGGATAGAATTTGCATAGGGAGAGCACATGGTTCCTCGTATGAAGAGTGTGTGGTTGGCATGGGCAGGTGCGAGGCGGAGATCCCCTGAAACGTGCACTGTATTCACCTGTGGGGGCGTGTCCGGATGCTATACGGGAGAAGCGCGAAGTTTGTTTGATAGAATCAAGAGGATAAAGGAACTTGTGTGCGAATTTCTTTGTATGGACGTTTACGAGTTTTCCTTTGTGGCGCATTTTCAGCCAACTAGCCGAAGGGACGTGTGATCGTTTCCATTCTTCTATGATCTCGTCTTTAATTTCTGACCTGTAGGTGGACGCGTCCTTGGTGTTCATGATGGGGCCTTGGACTTTGGACGCCATGTGGTCAACAGCTACATTTTCCCGAATTCCCATGTGGCTGGGGCACCATGATACTGTTAAGAAATTGGCATCCGAAGATAGCCACTCCGCAACGAGTCGTGACGCAACAATGGCGCACGACTGTTTATTGGAGATTTGTGGTTCCAAAAATTGAGGGTGTAATCTCACGATTACTACTAACAGACATAAACAGACTCACGGTCACGGGATCATACATACACATATATATAGAGGTGCAGAGACGCGTCGTAGTTCAGTCTTTTCTTTTGTCTTTTCCTCTTTTCTTGTCCCCCGATATTCTCATCAATAGACGGCTTGCTCTTGTTGTCTGTTCTCGGCGTGATTTCCCTCGCATACGCGCGGGTTTACAACTGCTCACGCCTGCCTAGCCTTTTTGCTCCTGCACTCACAGTAGTTCAAGGTATCATAGGTATGTCTCCGCATCCGGAAGCAGTGCACTCCAGAATGCATTACGCCTCACAGTCTGCGGAAGTTGTTCAAGAGTGGTGAGAGGCCGTGTAACCGTGTACAGATGATTGGCTCGCAAATTAGATCTGATGGCTCCCGCAAACAGCTGCATCTACTCATCCAGAGGCAGTTTGCTCATGGGAGCACCGCACTTCTCGATTGGCCGAAGCAGCACTCTCATCTGCAACCTCCCCCTGTCCTGTAAGATGGAGAGTGCAACGTCAATGATGCCGGGCACAACTGTTGACAACGGAAGAAGTAGGTTGGTGTGGCCATGGTGGGCTGAAGGCTTTGTGCCCTCCGCCTCCTCTGCCTTCACGCTTAGCATCGGGCACAGTACAGCCCGACAGCATGAAATGAAGGTGTAAAACGAAAGCTCGACACAAAAAGTAATACATTAGTGTAAAAACCTGTTGCTGCTCCATCAGCAAAACATCAAAAAGCACTTTGAGAGCGTTTGCCTTGAAGCTGCCTGCCGTGAGGGCTTTCACCTGGAAGCTGCTTACTGTGGCACCTTTGGCAATGGACCAAGTGCCATTGGGTGCTTTTACTTTGGTTCATGATCCATTGGAAGCTTTTACTTTTGAACACATGTTGCCTTTACATACACATATTTACTAGAACACCGTCTCGTGTGCATGATAGTCAATGTACTTGTTAACATAGAACACATTGAATGCTGTCAGGCTGTCCGTATATTTCAGATCATGGGGAATAAATCCCTCTCCTGCAATTCCGATAAGGTGAGACGCTCGTAATATCGTGTCCAGCAGTATAACTGATGTCAAACGATCGCCATGCTTGTCATATTCCGGCTCAACACGCCACATGCCAGTGTCCGAACATGGCTCATCGCCAACAGTCTTGAACCAAGAGACCCAGGCACACGCATGTACAATGCGCTTATACCTGATTTTAAAGAAGAGCCGCACCTGGGCCACATAAAGGCCACGAAAACCTGGCAGGTCTTGATCTTGAACAACGTAGACACAGTCACGGCGCTCAGGACCGCTGCGCCATGAAGCAGTTGAGCGTATTCGCTCATGGTACATGCCACTGAGCCCAGACAAGTCACTCGGTGCACGATAAATTGCGATTGCCGATGGAAAGATGAAGATGTTTCCCGTATATGCCGGGCATTCAGCAATCGGCACATCCCTGAGTGGTATTTCCATGTTCGGATGGTCTAATTCATATAGGAATCGTGAGACGTCTTCACGGAGTGATGGGATGCCAAGGTAATTGATGAGTATCTCAAATCTGCGGGGATATGATTGAACTAGTAGAAAAATGATATTCCAGACATCGTGACATGACTATGCAGCATACCTGATGTTTTCGCCATTAGAGCTTCTCCAAAAATGTTTTCGCCATCCCATGACCCCCCATCATCGTCTTCATCCCTAATTTTTTGAATTTTCTCCGCAACATCAGGCGGAACGGCAGTATGTTCCTGAAAAAGGGAATCCTGCAACATCCCCCTGGCAGTAAAGTCAATGCGCGCCGCAGACAATTTATCCATGCGTTGGTTTATGAGAAGGATCTGCGAAAGTGGATCATTGCGATTACTTCGTCTATAAGGGTCCTTGACCGCATCTATATGCTTTGACTCAGTTATGGATGAGCAGAGGCCGTTAGGTGCACCGAAATCAATAATGAGTTCTCGATAATGTGTTAGTGAGTGTTGTCGAGGCAAATTGAACCCTGTCGGACGGACATCTTCCTCTCGGAATACCTCCCGCTCCTCTTGGTACTTGACTAGCAGTTCGTCAAGTTTCTCCAAGTCGTCATCGTCAATCACATCTCGCCGGACATGGTAGCAAAATTCCAAAAAGTATCTGACAGCCCGTACTATGCGTGGTAGTACAAGCCCTGCTATCGCTGCAAGATAGACCTGAAAATGACTGATGATCAAGAAATATACTGACATAGCTTATTAACTGACCTTCATGAATGCCTTGGAGTCTTTCCCAGTCCATTGCTTGAAGCCGCGCCCTTCTTTAAACCTTCGCAGGTCGGGGAAAAGTGGTGCTGCTGCAATTCTTAACATTACGTGAGAAAAGGGCACAGTAATGAGATTTTATCTGTACCGTCTATCAATTTCAGCCAGGATCCGTGTAGCTTGAACTGGGGGATGATTCCGTCGTATATAGGCTTCAACCCATGTCACAAGATGGTCTTTGAAGACCCCTTTGACTAGTTGATGCAGTAGGTCAGGTGAAAGTAGCTCGTGTATGTTAGCACGAGGAAAATCATATGTGAACGGCTATACAAGTAATTAGATATATGTATTGATATATTGTTGTCGGACGTACCATAATTCCATCTATAATCCCATAACCCTTCCATAATTTTCTGGTAGTACACGCACGTCGTAAAGTAGCTGTCAGCTCATGCGTTCGCCGGCCTCGTGGTCCATCAAGGTCCTTCCTTGTTGCCGTGCATCTGCATTGTAAAATTCATACTACAAACGGTGCGTAAGAAAGAAACTCACCTCGTGCACCAACCCTGGACTACACAGGCTAATTGCACCTGTTCCGGATAATCTCCAATGTACGGTCCTAGGCCTGTTATTACTCGACGGTAATGCCCATCCACGAAGCGAATGAGTTGTGACTTGGTCATTCCAGGCCGAAGGGTACTAAGTATTTGTCGGAGAGAGGAATGATAGAGAGCCCGTCGAAAGCGGCGAAAATTGTCGCAGCATTGATGCTCTTGATCAGCTTGGGGATATGAGTTAGGCTAAGAACGGAAATAGAGACTTGAGACAAAGACAGTACTTTTTGGAATGGCCAGAAATGCAATCAGTGTTACGCCATTGCGATGTGCACGATGAACGTTATTGTGGATGAGACCGTTTGAAAGATAGACAGGATAATATTCATTCTGACCCGTAGCCACTGAAACGGTCGTCTTGTCACTTCCAAGGACGATCGGACAAAAGGTAGCTCCGTGATTTTCCTCATCTTGCGCAATGATATCCTGGATACATTAATAAGTATACTAGTTTCAAAGATTAACGGCTTACTGCCTGCCGCCATGCCCACTCGCCAGACATGAAATCTTGATACTGCCGCTTCCCAGTCTTGCTGTCGTAGACCTTCTTTGGCGCAAAATCCATTTCTTTTGCAAAATCGCGATTGGAAAGCTGATTCTTCAATACCTTGAGTGGATCGCGATACCAAATCTCATATGATGCGTGCCTCCAGGGAGCATCGTTCTCCTCAGTGATTTCCCCATTGTAAGAGGTCGTAAATGACTCCCAGGATACATCACCATGTTCTATAGCGTCAATTGTTTCATAAAGATGCTCGTAGTTGGCGAAAGGTGGTTACCATTAATTTTGGAATGAAATTCAACATTTTCGACCTCGTTAACTGGTCGTTGATTGGCATGATGCTGATCTGGGGATGCAGCTCTTGATGACGGCCCTGGAGGATAAGGATCTTCTTCTCCCCAATTCTCCTCATCACTTTCTTCGTCAAATCCGTTTGTCTGGGGCAAAAATGGGGACGGAGAGCGGTGCGAGGGTGGAGAGCGTGTGATGGCACACTGCCGAGTGAATCGGTCTTGGCGATAATGGTAGTGCATATGGCTTTTGACTCCCGTAACATTTGAGAAGAACCGGCCACAGTTTCTTGGACAGGGGATGTTGCGCGGCTGGAAACATCGGGGGGCAGGGATACGAGCCATTGCAAAGGGAGTTTTAGTGGGACTTAGAACTTGAAAGATTGCGTGAGTGTGTGACAACGTGACGCGCCAGCTCTTCTCCACACTTGCCGTCCTCATGGACTTGAAGACAGAGTCAACAAACCACCCCCACCTACGCTTCCGGTCGTACAACCGGTATCGGATTAGACTCTGGTGATGGTGTCACGCCCACTGTCCCTATCTACGAAGGTTTCGCTCTGTCCCACACTATCCTCCGTCGTGATCTTACCAGTCGTAATTTGACTGATTTCCTCATCAAGAACTTGATGGAGCGCGGTTACCCATTCACGACAACGGCAATCGTCTGCTTCGGAGAAGTCTTACAAGCTTCCCGATGGTCAAGTCATCACGATCGGAAACGAACGGTAACATTATCTTAAACAACTATTGGTATCTCTTCTGATTGCATTATCAGTTTCCGCACTCCTGAAGCACTCTTCCAACCTGCTTTCCTTGGACTTGAAGCTGCCAGTATTCACGAGACAACGTACGACTGCCAGATATGCCCGTTCGTATGCACGCGATAACATTACTTCAGATACAACTCCATCTTCAAGTGTGATTTGGACATCCATCGTGATCTTTATAGCAACGTAGTCCTCTCCGGAGGCACCACCATGTTCCCGGGTATCACTATACAGCGTCAACAGGGAGAGTCGAGTTTTCAGCGTAGTCAGTGAACCGGTCCGGGCCGGCCCGGAACAAAAAAATTATCGTCGCAAAGTTTGTCTTCTTATGTCTTCTTACACCCACCATGCCTCCCCCCATGATGACTCTTTCATTGCCTGATCGAATCACCACCAGGCCTAATAACAAGAATAAGCATCCTGGACTTCCCGATCTGCCAGATAAACCACGCCGTACATCAGCTGAGGTTGCAAAAGCCCGTGAAAAGGCTGCAGAGCAACAGAGACAAGAAGAAGAAGAGCGTACCGAGAATGCAGGAGCTGCAGCTTCTATTGAAGACGAATTGATGCTTGAGGACCAACAACGTGAGGCTAAACGCGCCGCTGAGACTGAGGCACGTAAAAAGACGGCCAAAAATGGTAAGTCACTGTTGCGCATATATATAGACCTTTCCATTTATATGCGCATATATGCGCACATTTCAAGTGCCTTTGCAAACCCCCAAGCTTGTTGTGCCCCCGGTGAACCAGCAAATTGAAAGAACGGAACGACCAGCGAGGAATAAATCTAAGCGCCCGCTAGTCATCCCAAGCAGTGATGAAAGCGATGAGGAACCAGAGTCGCAGACAAAGAGTAGGTCTAAGTGATGGTTTTCTTGGATATCGATACTCCTGACTGCATATAACAAAGATCGCAAGCGTTCTCGCAACGATGATGATTATGGTGAGGAAGGCTGTGAAGAATCAGAAGAGGATAAGACCAGCAATGACGAGGATGTGGCAACAAGCAAGTCAAAGAAGAAAGCGCCATTCGGTCGCGAGGATATAATGAATCTCAGGAAAACCAACCCTGCATCAGGAACACCCGATATCAGCGCAAAGCGTAGCCACAAGCATGTAGATGACGCATCCCGAACTGGGTGAGTGCGCTTGTTCTCTCTTAAGCTTCTTTCATCTCTCGCATTCACTGTGCCTCTCATAGCAATTTAAGGAAGAAGAAGAAAGGCTCAACGCCATCAGGCCTGCATCCAGGTTGGGACAAGAACAAGAAGAACCGGTCATCAGCAAATGATGACAGCGCAGATAAAGAGAACAACACAGATGAAGAAGACCATATCGTAAAGCGCTACGGGGGTCTTGTGGAGGACGACGAGATAGATGATGTTGAAAGGGCTGCAGCTACGAAGAAGGGAGGAACTAAAAGGATCAATGATGATCAAGTTGAGTGCACGTCATGGTTATCAGACACAGTCTAACACTCCGAATTGGAGCTTGTGAAAATTGCACCAAATCCTGCAGTCCCCAAGACCCAAGTTGAAGCTCGTAATGGTGATAAAAAATGGGCGAAGCGGCATTTGCCTAAGGTGGCACAAGATGAATTCGAGACCGTCATCGTTCCGCTAGTCCGCCTGAAGGCAGGAACACTCGAACCATGGGATTTGTTGAAGGTCGAGGATGTTCAAGCAATTGTTGACGATGTTTTTGGTTCGGAAAAGTATAGTGTTGCTCCGGATGGTCCGTGGATGAATTTGGTGTGGCCATTTGTATTTCATTTGTGCTAGCTAACTCTGTCGTTAAGGTCAATGCCCGCCTTCAAACATGGCGCCATGGCTTTGTCACCGCTGCTGAGTTCAGCGTTAACGCACTCATACAGGCATATTCAAAAACCTTGAATTCTCAAGAGGATATTGCGAGGGCCGTCAAGTACTACCTATCGAAAACGAATGATCAACAGACAATGGTATACCAGTGGAGAGACGTGCATCCTAAGACGGGAAAGAAGAAGGTAATGTCAATAGTATGTCCCGTAGTCTGTAGATACTAACTAATCACAATCCAAGGGTTTCTTAAGCGCACAAACCATCACGCGAACACTCGGAATTGCACATATAGCAAAATTCCCAGAAGCAATCGTGGACTTTGAGAAAGAGCGACCCGTCGGCGCTCTTATACTGGCTACTCAAGCGGTGAGACAATATCTCTTTTTGGCTTTCATATTTGATACATCATTACATGTTCAACAGGTAGAACACGTCTTTTTACAATGGACCACTGGAGAATTTGTCAAAGGGACTAAGCAATTTTCGCTGGAAAACTACGGCAATACAACCAAATTCGAGACAAAGATTGACCCAGTCACTCGGCGCAAGACCGTTCACAAAAGCACTGTCCATCGCTTTACCCACTTTATAGAAACTATCGAAGCAAAGTTCAACGATAATAGCTGGAAAGCCATCCTTGACGAAGCGAACACCTACGCCCCCAAGAGGAGCAAGCAAAAGGAAGCGAAAACTACGGAAAAAGCGTCACAGTTTAAAAATGTCATGGTCATTGAAGAAGCGCCAAGAGTCAAGTTCGTTGCTGAGTCGGACGCTGAGTCGGACGCTGGGTCGGACACTTGAATAGTATGGTTTCCCTTACGCGCTCCATTCATCTTGACATATACAATTGCTAACGGGTGATTCATAGCTATAATTCAACATCTCATTCAAGTTCTTTGCGCTTGACTTCGACGACACTTCGCATTGCCGCTGTTTGACTTAGGCTCTGTTTGCACTGCTGTTTGCGCTTGGACGCTTCGTGTTCGCACTGCCGCTATTTGCACTACTCGCCATACTTGGACTCTTCGCCTTGCCACTCTTTGCACCGCTGCTGTTTACTTAACTCGGACTCTTTGGCGCCCGTTTACACTCGGATTGGACTCTTCGTTTCAACTGCACTGTATCGTATTGTATCGCAATTGTCCTCAGTGTTATTAATAGAAATACTGTACTGTCAAATCAAATGAACGTGCTTCCGAATGCAATTTTGATACTGGCAGTGAATTAGAAAGTGTCTACAGCAGCGTATTCTGCTTTTCAATGCTACCAATGGTGTATAATATGCTTTTGGTAGCAAACTGACCTTGCCCCTTGAAAGCACAGAGTGCTATATGGGCTTTGGCTGCTTGGGCTACTTTTGAAAGCAGCAAAAGCACTTTTATATGTTTTACTGATGTCGCTCATAACACTTAACTGAACTGCCTTGATGCTCCACCTACATGACTATCACGCCGCAGGCCATCAAATAATTACGCCTGTGTAACCGCAGCTCTTTCATTGGCTGCGCGGCTCCACGGCGGCGTTCCTATTGGCTGCCTCACTTCGTGTCTCACATCTCTTTACCCTACTGCTCGCGCCCGCCTAGCCTTTTTGCTCCTGCACTCACAGTAGTTCAAGGTATGTCTCCGCATCCGGAAGCAGTGCGCTCCAGAATGCATTACGCCTCACAGTCTGCGGAAGTTGTTCAAGAGCGGCGAGAGGCCGTGTAACCGTGTACAGATGATTGGCTCGCGAATTATCGGAAGCAATCTGATGCTCCCGCAAACAGCTGCATGTCTACTCAGTTTGCTCATGGGAGCGCCGCACTTCTCGATTGGCCAGAGCAGCGCTCTCATCTGCAACCCCCCCCTGCCCTGTAAGATGGAGAGTGCAACGTCAATCGTCATCCATGATGCCGGGCACAACTGTTGACAACAGAAGAAGTAGGTTGGTGTGGCCATGGGCTGAAGGCTTTGTGCCCTCCGCCTCCTCTGCCTTCACGCCTAGCGTCAGGCAGAGTACAGCCCGACAGCAACGAAAGCTCAACGCAAAAAGTAATACATTAGTGTAAAAACCTGTTGCTGCTCGCTACTATGCAACCTAGCCATAACACTTAACTGAACTGCCTTGATGCTCCGCCTACATGACTATCACGCCACAGGCCATCACTGTCTTGTAAGTATAAAGAGTTGTATTGGCTCAACAATGGCAACATGTGTTTAATTTATAATTTAAATAACGATGAAATCTGTAAAAAGAACGTAAACGGAA
>KN818587.1:0-12352 GCA_000827485.1 Amanita muscaria Koide BX008
CCTCCATTGTACTCTATACTTAGATCCCATTGTTCTCCCCTTTCGGTCCCCATTGTCTCTACAGTATATAAACCCCATGTACTTAGCACTGTTCCTCAGCTTGACCTCAGCTGAGCAATACCATCGTTGTACTTGGCTCATCAGACTGGTGGAAGTAAAGCCTAGAACCCAGAAACCTCTTGACGCTCGTCGTTCTCCAACTTGAACTCCTTTGTTTTGCCTTGTATAACTTTGTGTATACATCGGCTGTAACACACTGTGTCAGCAAATTGTGAGCACGTTGCAATTCTTCTTCCGTAATGACACGCTGATGAAGGAGTCTAATACCGCAGACGAGCCTGCAATAATGTTGCCAGAGATGGTGTGGTAAAACGATCCGAAACAATGCTGGTCCGAGCACCCAGAAGTAGTTTAACCACTCGATTGCCTTATAACCGGAGTTGATCTTCTTGGAAGGATCCCGGGGGAGTCGGTCGAACGATCCAGGGAAATAGGGATGGGTAGATTTAACAAGTTTGCCATGTTCTTTCCAATCTTCGTCGTTGTCCAACACAATAAAATCGGGCTTTGGAAGATCCTCATATGTTATCCTTGCATCTGACGAGTTCCGCCAAATAGAAACAAGGTGAGAGGGTATATTAAGTGAGACGAGGTGCATGAGGTCGAGCGTGAAGCACTGTGGTACAGGAACCATTGACTTCAGTTGGAGGCCGAGGCAAATGCTCGGCTGACATATCCCTGTCAGGAGTCGGTTACACTTATACCTTGTTTCGTTAGGTGATATAAGGACTTTTCTCAAGTTTTGTTGATATTTCATGGCATCGGGTGGTCCCAGTTTGGATAAATCGTAATCGGCGTGATTGCATTTTGCAATCGTGTAGTCTTTCGGTTGCAGTACCACAGGGTAATACGTAGGTTTACCAGGAGGGTGACGACCCGGCATCCCACAGCTCAGTCTGCAGCCGTTCTGCCCGTTATGTCCAACTAAGCCGCTAAGGAGAGGGAGAGCAAGAGTATCAGCCGTCCCAAAACCAAAAAAGGGTCGGGAAGTGATCAGGCACCCAAGACGACCATCGTAAACCTGGAGTCCTTCTTTCTGCAGCGCTGAGACATGTCTGAAGGATGGTAGGAGAAACGAATCCATGTTTTCAGGTTTCTTGGGCCCAGGGACGAAAAACGCAGGTAGGACATATTTCTTCTTATAGCGCAAGTCGGGACTTAGATTCAGGATTACCCATATTGCAAACCAAGCGTCAGATGCTTTATCGCGATAGAGCTGTGCGCCGTCGAAGGAAAACATGACAAAGACGTCATTTGGATGGATTCTTTTATCACGGCAGGCGTCGATGTACTCGGAGCCATGAAAAACATCTTCAAAACTCGAAATCTTGCGTTCGTCGAAGATCTTTTGAATAATTTCATCAGTTTTTCGATTACGGTACCTCATGCGATCAGCACCCTCAGGCGTACGCCACATAGCTTGCAGTTGCGGCCCTAATGGGATGGTGTAGAATTGTTGTCGAGGCTGGAGTTTCCCGGATTTCTTGTTCTTCTGGTAGCGATCCTCATTACATTCCGGACATTTATCCAACTCTTTCAAAGGACCCGTGAAAGCAACACAACTCCTAACGCACATGTCGTTTCGTAGTTGAGCTACCCCAGTTGTATTTTCAACCTTTGTCTTTACTTTGTGGTATGACTCGAGCGTGCGTCCTGTGAAGTGCTTGATTGTTTGGCAAGTATCGTGATACATCTGCTCAGAGCCGCCCATAAGATTGTTGAATAAGGCCATCGAAAACAGAATGTCCGAGGCAAGACTCTCAGGCTCCTTGGGAGGGTTCCGCAGCCTTCCCAACATTTGTTCATCGAGATCGTCCTCCAAACGCGCGGAATTGACATCTTCAACCATGTCTTTTATGAGGACAAGCTTTGAGAGGGTTGGCTGGGGTAATGGGTCATTCAAATTGAGGGAGATATTGGTGCTATCGTGTCCTTCGTCTTCGTCCTCAAGTTGCTCCCCTAGCTGAGGCTGGTCGAAATCGGGCACAGGTCCAGGTGTACCCAAGTCCTCCTCCGAATCCTCCTCGTCAGATTCGTCACAAGTTCTGCGCGCAGACGATGGATCAACCGGCGCTTCCTCCTCATCCTGCGCTCCACCAACAGATGCGTCCCCTTGAGTTGGTACATCCCCCTGCATTGGCGCATCGCCCATGAGCCCCTTGCCCTGTGTTGATGCAGACCCAGGCGTTAGCGCATCACCCGTGGACACATCCCCATAGATTGGCACATCCAAGTCGTCCCTGTCATCCATGTACTGAATTTCAGCATCTGCGGACATGTCTTCGTCAAGGGGAAGGGGTGGGACAGTCGTTTTGTGCGCTGCCTAGCATATTTTAGCTGTTTAGAGCATATTGTTAGAATATGACGCGACGCACCTTCGACTTTTTCTTTCTGCGTCTTGTATGCATCTGACTTGAGCTAGATGATGCAGAGGACGTGTTCGGTTTCCCCCATTTCTTAAAGAATGCGGCACGAGCAGCACGATGCTCTAGCTCCTCCTCGTCTGGGTCCAAATCACGATACTTCTTGTGATTTCGGTACGTTCTTGGTATGAGGTAAACACCGTCTCGGCAGATTTGATAGCATTTGCGGCATTCACAAAGTATTCTGCCGTCGTCGTGTCGAGTAAGCTCTTTCATGTGATGTGAGTCAAGAGACTTAGCAATTTTGTGACGCGCGATGTTTTAAAGAAAGTTCCATTTCGTAGCTACAATTACAGAAGACATATGTGGACCTATGTGGAGGGTATGAGGCAGAGGCGAGCAGATGTGAGCAGAATATCGGGTAGGTGCCAGATTTAGCCAGTGCGTGACAAGTCAGCTCCGGGAGTAACAGATTTCACCCGGGGGATTTCTCACTGGGCATGAAGCCTCGGAGAGAAAGTAACAAGTACATACATACGTAAACCTAATCACCAACACTGATGGTGGGAAAACTTGTCCAATTGCAGGGAGAAGGCGGTTCCGCACTTATCAACCAAAATCAATGTCCAGCTTTTTCAAAGACAAATCCAAGAAACCCAAGGCCGATACCGGTCAAAATACCGGCAATGAACCACCTAGTATTCGAGTTGAAGAAACGGTACGTACCAGGTTTTCATCCAATGCGATGGTCTAATCACCCACATCCACCAGCCACCCCGTGAAGGCTCGTTTCGCCACAAAGCAAAGGAAAAGCTGCAGAATCTCCTTTCCGTGAGTCACCATGCTACTCCTACTATCCAGTCGCCTATCCTTCCGTTGCAGATTCGACCTTCACACAGCCGAGCGGCTTCCCGAGCCCCCTCTGAGAGAGCGAAGAGTCAAGTAATCCTCTTCATCTTCTCAATCCATGCTTCGCTTAGATGATTTTCAGGAACATCTCCCGGTTTTGGATGCTCCCGCGAATTCCAACATTGACGATAAGGACGGAGTTGTAGCGATCAAGGTCAATCGGACGCCGCTTCTTCAGGTTACACGTCTGACTTGATGATAGAACGAATCCCTCAAACCTGCCGATGAACAGATGGGGTCTGTTGATAGAGCGTCTGAGAAAGCAAGGTTGGGTATGGAGGATACATCAGCAACGGTGCGTCCCTTGTTTTAATGCGCAGAGATTGCCCATATTCACTCGTAGCTTCAAATCGTGACAGGATGACCCGGTCGCCAAGGATGAAATCGGCAAGCAGGTTCTTCAAGACGTTATTCAGGAATCGAAGCGCCAAGTTGAAGACATGCGAACGATCAGTGGAGGCGTGCAGAAGGGCGCAGATTATGGCACTCAATCAACCGTCATCCTAGACAAGGCAGATATGGCTGCGAACTTTCTAAAGCCCTTGAAAGCCTTTGACTCGGTCGTCAAGGGACTTGCTGATGTTCGTTGGTTCGCTCCTTAGTAGTTTGGTCTTTCTTAACAATTGACAGGTCCATCCTTACGCGAAAGTTGCGTTGAGCGTTCTCTGCTGGGCATCTCAGGTACGCAGACCAACTGCTTGACGCTCCGTCATAGGTTCTAATATGGTTCAATAATAAAAGGCTATAATTACGCAAGCTAATCGAGACAAGTCGATTCAAGACCTTCAGTCAAGGATCGCTGACGTTTACGAGTTCATGCTTGGAGATGGTCGACTGGAAGAAATGATCTCTATGAAAGACATCCTCTCGCATGCGAGTCAAGTGATGTTCGAGTGCGCCAAGTTCATCCAAGTTTACTCTCAACCCAACTTTTGTGAGTCTGCAACGAGTGCGACGAATCGAACTCTGACAATGCTGTAGTAAGCCGACTCGGAAAAGGTGTTTTCTCAGACACGGATGATGTGGTCGCAAAATATACCAAGGCGATTGACGACCTGATGAACCAGTTTCATCAATATGCTATGCGAAACGTTTTGACTGATACCCATGATATTTTGAACGATATCAGGCAACTAGGTGCGCCATCACGTTTTTTGGGTTAACATCGCTGCTTATATGCTCGCGCGCGATTCAGGCGACAATCAATACCTAAACGGAATTGCGTATGCCGAAGGAGCAGGCTTGGACACAGATAAGGCCTGCTTGGACGGCACCAGGGAGGAGATACAGCGCGAGGTGATCGACTGGATCGACGATGCCGATCCCAATGCGCCTAGTATTCTTTGGCTCTCTGGTCCCGCTGGAACCGGAAAATCAGCCATCGCTCATAGCATTGCTCGCGCCATGAAGGATTCCGGCGCTCTCGGGTCATGTTTCTGTTTCAAGAAGGGCGACGTCAACCGTTATACCAAAATGCTCCCCACTATATCTTGCGATTTGGCTAGTCGTGACCTTCGGCTGAAGCAAGCTTTGGCCAGCGTGGTTTCCCGAGACCGCTCATTAGGTACCACTGTCGATATCATGCAGCAGTGGGAGAATCTCATCAAGGAGCCGATTTCCGCCACATCGGGGGACACTATTGGACGTCTCGTAATTGTGATAGATGCTCTAGATGAGAGCGGTGATCCACGGACTAGGAAGCGTATCCTCTCTCTTCTCACGAAACAAGCTGCCGATCTTCCTAACAATATACGCATTCTTCTCACCTCCCGGCCACTTCCCGACATCCGTAAAGCTTTCGATGGCATGCTTCATGTCAAGCATAAGTCGATGGCCGAAATTCCACTGTCTCTCACTCAACGTGATATCCAATCCTACATTTTAGAACAACTCAAGGATGCCGATTACCACTTCAGTGCGGACGAGATCGCTGCACTTGCAAAGAAAGCTGATGGCCTGTTCGAGTGGGCTCGTCTCGCTTGCGACTATATCATGTCGGACACTGTTGGGTTGTCGGAACGGGAGCGCTTTGAGATTCTTATGTCGCTGACCGGTACAAAGCTCCTTGATGACATGTACATTGTCATGCTGAAGGAGATCATGGGCGAGAGGCCGGAAGAACGTGTCCTCATTCGTTTCCGGTCTGTTATGCGCCACGTCTTGTTTACTTTCGAACCTCTTTCGCTAGAGGCTTTGATCACCATGCATCGCAGTGTTCAACCTGAACGCGATCAGTACGACGCCGAATCCACGGTTCTGCGCCGCATGGGATCTTTGCTTGCTGGCATCCATGATAGACTCACGCCCATACGCCCACTCCATTCCTCCTTTCACGATTTTCTTGTTGACCAGAACCGGAGTGGCGAGTTCTTTGTCGACGAAGCAGATGCACACCTGGACTTGACACTTGCGTCTCTTTATGTGATGACACGAGAGCTGCGCTTCAATATTTGCCAACTGGAGAGTTCATACTTGCGGAATTCTGAAGTCGGGGATCTAGCGCAACGGATTAAGCAGTATATTTCTCCCCAACTGTCTTATTCTTGCCGATTTTTAGGATATCATGTACATGAAGTCGCATTCAAGGCCCATGTGGCAGCAGTGCTGAAGGATATCCTTTGCACTGAGCGAATGTTCTATTGGATTGAGACACTCAGTGTGCTTCAGTCAATGAGCAGTTTGCTTCGGTGCCTTACAATAATGGTCAACAGGCTTGAGGTAAGGAGTTGGGTATTATATCATGTGCATTGTGCACTAACTGGATATTTACATCTAGAGCAATGAAGGTTATGAAAATTATGAGACAGCGATACTTGCAGCGAAAGATGGGATCCAACTAATCCAGAATTGTGGAGGCATGATTTCTGAGAGTGTCCCACATTTGTATCTCTCTGCATTGCCCTTCCTGCCCCAAGATTCTATTCTCTCAAAGCTTTTATCTCCGAAATTCCCTTTGACTGCTAAACTTGTTTCAGGACAGCTTGCAACTTGGCCACCATTTGGGTGTCTCCTTACTGGACATACTGATATAGTGAATTCTGTTGCTTTTTCACATGATGGAAAATGGGCTGTGTCAGGTTCTGGGGATGGAACAATCAGGATTTGGGATACAGAAATTGGATTATTATTGGTGGGGCCTCTCACAGGCCACACTGGTCCAATCAATTCTGTTGCCTTCTCTCCTGATAGCAAGCTAGTAATATCTGGTTCAGAAGATGGGGCTATTTGTGTGTGGGACATGGTGACTAGTTCATTGGCCAGGGATCCTCTCAGAGGGCATTCTGATTGGGTTGGCTCAGTTGCATTCTCACCATCTGGTGAGAGATTTGTGTCAGGTTCAGGGGATGAGACTATCTGTATTTGGGATGCAAAGTCTGGTATGCTGGTTGGCCAGCCTCTCAATGGACACACTGACAGTGTTAACTGTGTTACCTTCTCACCAGATGGTTTGAGGATCATGTCAGGTTCAGATGATAGCACCATTTGTATTTGGGATGCAAGCACTGGTTTGCTGGTGGGTAAACCACTTCAGGGAGAGCAGGATAGGATCTTGTCAATTGCTTTCTCTCCTGATGGCTCCAAAATTGTGTCAGGTTCAGATGATTGCACCATTTGTATCTGGGATGCAGAGACTGGATTGCAAATGTGTCGCTCCAAAGGCCCTACTGGTCCTATTTTTTCTGTGCTTGTCTCTCCCAATGGGCAGTGGATATTCTCTGGATCTGGTGATCATACAATTCAAGCATGGGATATTGACACTGGCACTCCACTGAGTAGTTCTTTCAGACCACACACTAATGGTTTGAGATCAATGTCCATCTCACAAGATGGCAAGAAGGTTGTCTCTGGATCAAGTGACAATACTGTATACATTGGAGATGTTAAGGTTCTGCAGGTTGGTAAGATTCTTGAGCAGCACAGAGGTGATATCTACTCAGTTGATATCTCACCTGATGGCAAGCAAATTGTTTCAGGTTCACAGGATTGTACTGTGTGCATATGGGATGTGGAAAGTGGTGTCCTAATCAAGGACCCCCTGAAAGGGCACAATGATCCAGTGTGGTCAGTGGCCTTCTCACCAGATGGTCAGAAGATTGTATCTGCAGCAATGGACTTTACCATATGTATTTGGGATGCAAAGAATGGGTTACAGCTGGGAAGTCCTCTTGAGGGTGATGGCACAGGACATGTGTGGGCTGCTGCTTTTTCACCAGATAGCCAAAAGATTGTGTCAGGTTTTGGTTATGGGATCATCTGTATCTGGGATGTTAATACTGGTCTTCAGTTGGGGAGCCCTATGCAAGGACATAGTGGCACAGTTCGGGCTCTTTCTTTTTCCCCTGATGGTGAGAAAATTGTATCTGGGTCAGGAGATGGAACTGTATGCATCTGGAATGTCAAAACCCAATTACAGATAGGTAGCTCCCTTAAAGGGCACACAGGTCCAGTCTACAGTGTTGCATGGTCACAATGCAGTGACAAAATTGTGTCATGCTCAGCTGATGCCACTGTACGCATTTGGAATGTGAGCACAGGTTTGCAAGTAGGAGACCCATTCATTGGGCACAGTTCTCAAGTGATGTCAGTGGTGTTCTCATCAGATGGGGACAGAATCATGTCAGGATCTTTTGACAAGACCATAAGAGTATGGAATGCCAATGATGGGCAGCAGGTGGGATGTCCTCTCAAAGGTCACACAGGATATGTGACAAGTGTTGTATTCTCTCCAAATGGGAAGCTGGCTGTTTCTAGCTCACGTGATGGAAAAATCCGAGTATGGGACACATGCCATGATTTAAAAACCCTCAACTATGTCAATTTTTCTTCCTCAGCCACACACTCCTTGTGTAATACTGAGGATCTATTCAAGGGTGCACCATATTTAGAAGAAGAAGAATGGAGAGAACATGTCAAGTTGAATGATGATGGGTGGATAGTAGGTCCACAAGACCAATTGCTGTTATGGATACCAATCCAACTTCGCAGCTTGCTGCATACACCAGGAACAGTGTCAATACTACCTGAAGGAGCTATTGACCTTGATTTGAGTGTGATGGCACATGGGAAGAAGTGGATTAATTGTTTTGATGATGGAATTGGAAATGGGAACAGTTTGTAGTGCAGTGTACAGAAATGCCCCTGTTTGTAAGATTACCTGTTCTTTGTTCTGTAACAAATCATATTGTCTTTGTACCAGTACACCCAACCATTCAATGATTGGTTTGCAGAGTGCTAGATTTTTCCAGATAAAAAAGATGAATTTCCAGACTTTTTGTGTCCTGGGTCCCCAATCATGTCTTTTATCAACAGAACACAAGAGCATTAGTAGAACTAAGCATCAGCACATGCATTGACTGCCCACTGGGCAGCCATACCTTCTCAAAATCTGCAGACACTAGGTAGAAGTCAAGAGTGCATTTACTAACCACAGCTTACTAAGTACATATGCTGCATTACTGGCTGCTGCCTCAAAATAGTATTAAGCAAGGTCCTGCTGATGATTGTCACTGGTATAATAATAGGCTAATGACTAACGGGTAACATAGATCAATCGCAAAGAAATGGAAGTGATGAGCAACTATTAAATATCTTTGACTTGCTCTTCACCCCATTCCCAAAATTGCGTCCCGACCTTCTGATCCTGTGTTTTCTTACTCGGTTCCCCCACTCATCCCCACGGCACCAAATACTATAGGAATTGTTAAATAGAAGCAGCAAATGGTGAGTCTCTTTGTACAGGTACTTTTCCATTGAGACTTTCTGCTTTCGGGCTCGTTGCTGCATATAACGGTGTTAATGCGCCAAGCAGGGTAGGAAAAAAAATGAGATCCTTCATGGTGGTCAATTGTTACATCAAAGTGATGCACGAAGAATGACGCCACTCACCACAAACCATTGAACCACGGGGGTCATATGACGACCTAGCTCACTCCTTATCATACCAGGATGTAAAGAGGTGGATACAACTCCCTCGCCGCCATATCTTCTTGCAAGCTCAACCGCATGCACTATATTTCCCTAGAAAATCGTATGTCACAAGTATCAATAAGGAAGTCTTCCACGTCCCACTTACAAATTTACTTTGGCAGTATAGATACCATGGACTGCGTTTCCTACGCTTTGGCGTGTCTGTGAAGGTCTCGAAATCAAGTGGGTGGGACATATGCCCTAGGGACGACATGTTCACGATGCGGACTTTTTGACCAGAGTTTTTGGACGTGGACGAAAGTGTAGGTAGCAAGAGTTTCGTCAAGTAGAAATGTCCTATATTGGAGGCGAGCTTATGCCGCTACAGGAAATAATTGATATTGTCGCATATGGATAAAGATAAACAATGTACGCATTGTTTATCAGGACATGGAGTTCTTGTTCTTTGCTTTGTTTTAACAATGTCAACAACAACCCAAGAAAATATGGCTTTCTTCACCTTGTAAATTCATCCGCGGCTACTTTAATCGACTTCAAGTCGGACAAATCGCACTTAACGAAGTGTGCCTCGTTGCTTGTCAGCTCCTTCAGTTCTGCGATGGTAGCTTCAGTCTTTTCTCGGTTCCGCGTTAGAATGTAGACTTTGGCGTTATGTGACAGCAGTGCCTTCCGATTCTTAACGTCAAGCTTGACCTTGTGGAATTGTTTAGCGGCGCACCTTAACAATCTCCCTGCCAATGCCTGTCGCACAGCGCACTAGTTAGCAAAGAACCTACGACTTATGAGCGGAAAGCGTGGCTGCTTACCCGTGCTACCGCCAGTCACAATGATAACTTTTCCGGCCAAGTCGGGTATATCATCGACACTGGAATTGGCTTTGGGTCTGTCGCAAAGTAGAAAGCATATTGAGGATTGATTGAGCAGAGTCAAGAGCTTTTAATGTTAACACGTGTATATAAGCGTAGCCTGTGGTTCGTGAGGCTAATCGCGTCCTGTGACTCCTGTCTGTGCGATGGGTAATTGTGGTCATCGGGTTCGGTATTACCGTCACATTGTTGACATGTGCGCCACAACCCATCTTCACCTCCATCCATCAAAGCCGCTTCCTTTCGGCCGTAAGCAACCTGTATCCGCCTACATACCCTCTGAAACCCCACAGACACCACCAAACCCACCTCCGTTGACACCAACTAAAAGCAATCCCATCCCGCGGAACCACAACAACTACACTCAAACCTCGACAATGTTCATCTCTTGATACTCGTCCTCTCTACCGTTGACAGGAAGACCTGAAAACTTTGTGGAACTGCCAGTTGTGGTCGATTGGGTGGAAGGAAAGGCGTGTGTCGGAGTGTGGAGTGTGGAGGGTGTCAAGGCCCTATTGGAGGGGTTGAGGAGGAGCATGGATGGGGCAGTAGGAGAGGAGTGGAAGGAGATGGTGGATAACTTGAAGCCCAAGGGATGGTTCACGTAATTAACTTAAGGGTAGTCAGAGAGCATGGCATCAACAAAGATGCGGGAATCTGGCAACTGCTGGCAGCTCATTGCAACGTTATGCAAGCTATCACAATCCCATACAGGGATGTAGCGCAGTCAAAAGTTATCATAAACAGTTATAATACATTGTAATACGTTGTAAAAACTTGTAATACGTTGTAATACATGATCGAATTAAAACTTCACAAGTCCGCATATCCGTCATCGTCAGAGCCTGCCTCATCAGCATCGTTCTCTGGCTCATCATTCTTGTCTTCAGCATCGTTCTCTGACTCGTCGTTCTCATATTCAGGCCCTTCCTGTTCTGATTCTGATTCGGCTTCTCCTTCAGGAAGTTCAACATCATCAATATCGGGGCCAATTGGCCTGGAACTCAAGTCTTCCGCTCCTGTATCCTCTTCGTCATCCGAGTCATCTTCACGTTGTACCGGTGAGTTGTCTTCTGTATTCTCCCTTTCCGCCTTCAGCTCCTCAGGCCATCTATCATCACAGAACCTTTGAATCGCTTTCTGAATTGACTTGTGCCCAACGCCGCCGCCACGATACCGCATGAACATATCACGATCAACAAATCTAAAGTCACGGTACTAGTCATTAAAAACACCATTAAAAAGACATGATACTAACTTACATATTCACGTAAAACATGTCCCAGTCTTCACCTTCTTCTTTGGCAAGACGACATATAGATGGTTGCGGCAGGAGATCTTTTGTCCGACCAAGTGCAAAGCAGGGAATGAGGTGAACTGCTCGAATGATGAGCGTTGGATTGAGAAATCCAAAGGCCACTGCGTCTTCATAAAACACAAAGCCAACTCGTGGGAGGCGGCGTCTTCTCCATCCTTCGTGGTAGCCATTGTTAGGATCGCGTCCGAGCCAGCGTACCCACAGGAATTCCATGATCTGGGGATCTGATGAGCGCGACCCTGGTCCCCGATATACAATCTTAGCGTGGAAGATTCCAATGATTCTTCCATACCAATATGGATGAGGGGCTGAATTCGCCTCATTTTCACAACCGAGGACCATAAAGTCGGCGCTGTTGCTTACATTGAGGGAATCTTGATTTCGGCGCATGTCATATGTAGTGTAATTGACGCAAAGCACTGGGTGTCGGTAGATTGCATTTCCCTCAATAATGACTTGATTTCTCTCGGCTGTCGAGTATTCACGTTCATCGCCATCGTATTCCAGGCCTTGAAGGCGAGTCAAGAGATGGTTTTTGAGTTTGGAAAGGAAGTTCTGTTTGTATTTACTGTATTAGACATACTATAATTCGACCAACATCAGTCTACTAATAGCGCTCACCTTGCAAGCAGGATCCTTTGTATTCTTTGCAAGCCAAGTCGAAAGATCCAGTTTGTTCTTCGTCTCAAAGGACATTTTATGATGTACGTCGGGTGCTGTGGCAGCGGGTGCTCCTTCGTCACCAGATTGTTCAGGTCCTAGATCATCCACCGCATCCCTCAGTGCTTGCTGTTTGCTGATCTTATTAAGTGTTCGCTCCCGGTGATCGAGTTTTGCTATCCCATGAGTAAAATTACTCTTGGATGCCCGTTTATAGCGTCGCTTTACTCTTTGGTGCTCAGCCTCAC
>KN818588.1:0-12269 GCA_000827485.1 Amanita muscaria Koide BX008
AGTAGCCTCGCATACTGCGTCTCGTGCTCAGTAAATGCTGACCCTACAACAAGCATCATTCAAACAGGTCAACAATTAGTAGACAGTAAGCAGAATTCTACTTCCCTTCTATCTCCCCTTTCGGCTGATTGTCACTTGAATTACCCTTCCTACAGCGTATAACAACCTCTGCAACGGCACAGGCGTCTCCACTATCAGCTTCACCATCACAAACACGGCGTCAGGCACAAACACGAGTGCGACTGCCTCAACAAAACCCATAACGACAACAACTGCGAATGTCACATCGACCCACGCGCTGGGACCTACGACAACCATAAGCGCTCCTCCTCAGACGGGAACATCTACCATCACACCCATCACGTCCATCACGTCCACCTCAGCTACAGCAAGTAGTACAAGTAGTACAAGCAACAACGCACCTGTAATCCGTCCCCGTGCTGCACTCACGTCGATCGGTTTGGCCATGGCCCTTTCTATAGTGATGTTGTAACGGAGTTTTGGGTGACGCATGGATGACGACACTAGTTCCGTTGTGCATCTTTGAATAATGTGAATGTCTGGAACTTGTACTGCATCGAATATCGGACTTGCAACAATCTTGTAGACGCAACTGTGGCTAGTGTGTGCCTGGTGTGGGCGGCCTGCTTTGATCTTGGCGATCATGGTCCTATTATTTGAGTTACGCCATGCTATAACAACGTGATCTGGAAGTCGACGCGATGGAAAAAATGAGACAGACTAGGTACTTATATGCAAATACTCTCTGATCGTACTGTCATCTTTGCAAAGAAACCAACAATGCTACTTGATATTGACTAGTTTTCAGTCATTGGACAAGACGTTAAATCGTTTGATTGTATCTGCTGGCACCTCGGATAAGATTTTCAACTGACACCCTTCGCGTGGTAATCTAGCCTGAACGCGTCAGGCCGCGGCTTTTTTTTTTACAGTAGCCGTACGTCTTTTTCGCCCTAATTTACCACTGCATTGTCTCCGTAACGATCCTCGTTCTACACAGAGAACATTCATACGCAGTGGACACAACAACTTGAAGGTCAGAACACCTTCGAGGTGACATCACCTCTATTAACATCCTCGATGCGAAGGTTGGGACCGTTCTGTACAACGAAGACGCACGGTTTGGAAAGAAGCAAATGATGATAGGAGCTGCTTGAAAGAATTCGTCTCACTGGTTTCCAGGTATGTAAATCCTACACTTTACGACACTTGAGACCTTTCTAATAAGCCTCGAAGGAAAACGACAACGTAGCCCAGAATGTTACGCAACCTTTTATCGCCTACGGTTTGACGTTCCTACACGTCCCAACTCCCTTCAGCCGCCAACGTCACCACTAACGCCGCGGTCACTGGATGGTTCATGGTCGTATGAGATACCCAGATGGGAGCTACCACGGCGAGGATAATGATGGCATGGAGGATTTCGCGAGGGATGTGATGGTTGAACTGATGGGAAACGCTGTGGAGACATTGAAAATGGCGGACGAACGTGAAAGCAAGGAGGTGAGTTGGCTGGTTGGATCGCTCAACGGTTCAGGATCAACCAACGGTTCTTCCACTACATCTACGCAATCTCCACCAACCATTGTTCTGAACGGAGAACCTGGAGACCCTAGGCAAATTCAAGCATCCTCAGAATGCGGAATGGTTCAGCCTGTTCAGGGTGAGTTTCGCTTTGCATAGGAACACTTCGCCAGTTGATGTCCTCGACTTGCGTTGGCTACGAGTTCCTATCTCATGCAACACTACCCCTTATTTCTGATTCACAAACAACAACGGAAACACTGGGGCTCCTACTATTATCCGAATATCCCGCAGTTTACTAGAGCTGCGTATAGGCAGAGATTGACCTCCGCGTTTCACTTTTTCCCGGTTTTCTTCGCACTTGTTTTGGTGAAGGCTTTGAATGTCTTGGGCGAAATGTCTGGAGTGAGAGGATCTGTTTTCAGTTGCTTCACATGAAGCATAGTCAGTGTTGTTAAGCATTCATATTTGCAATTACAGGTCGCCCTGCATTACGGGAAAGACCCGAAAGATGGAGCAGACCATGTCTGACTTCAATTAAAGACCTGCGAGAGACTTGGCAAGCAAGGTAATCTGCTCCAGGTCTTCGCACGGCCGCCTCTTGTGGCTGCCAAGTCAAGATTCGGCACCAAGGGGACGGTAATTTTAAAATCAATCGCCCGCACCCTGTTTCACTAGCCTTCTCAAAACTCTCGTGGAGCCTTGTTTTACTTTCTGTCAATCTCAAGACGACCGAGGTCAAGTCGACTGAGGTACATTGTGTCAGGACTCTCGTGTTTTGTGACGGCGACAGCATGCAAACACGTCACTGCATCTATGCCACCAGGTTCTTCCTTTCGCTCTCTAGTTGTCGTTTTGCTCCGAATTTGTCAGGGCCTGAGGTCAACCGCCCTGAGTTCGACCACAAGTTACATGGTTGGACACAAAAACAGTTGCCTAAGAACACCGACCAGACTTGTAGGGAAGCCGAATGCGAGGCACTAGAGTCGCCTGAGAAGACTGGCGTACCAGAGTACATTCGAGGTGGGCAAGTACGTCACCAGCAATAAAACACCATTAACACCGTGCGACAGGCGCACAACAACTTTGTACCAAATCTGGAATTATTATGAGTATTTTCTACACAGCATTTTTAAGATTAACCACGGGATCAATAATTCAATATTGATCAAAAACCAATGACAACCATTCAGATTCAAGAGAATTGTTTGGACGGCTCAGGGACGTTGCTGAGCTTGAAGGACGATAAAAGGCTAGTGAAAGGGGATGACATGATCCCCCGGCATCCCCCATTCTTCCTTGCACCCAGGAGACCAGGAGGCTTTAGTGCGGACCCGGAAGTCATGTTCATCCGCGTCGTCCTTGTCACGACATTTTTGGCGTTTATAAGTGCCTCTTATGCGGCACCCGCAGACAGTGAGGCCGCATCAGTCAAATTTTCAATATCTATAGAAATTGTTGTTTCCGTTCCTAGGTCCGTTGTCTCCTTTCGACAACCTACATCTCGTCTTTCGGGCTAGAATGCCCACGTTCGGTGTCAGCTTGAGAAGGCGAACGTCCGTTCCACTCTCCGACTTTCCTGTCCAGGTAACTCGTTGAGCTGATTGTCCCGCTCTATCTGCGCATTTACCATGACAACAGTGCCAACAAGGCTGTGTGCCTGCCATCAACGCGATTAACGTACGTTTCACCGCATCATCAAGTACCCGTCCTCATTCATTTCCTTGATTCCAATAGACATGCACCAGTTCTTCTTGTGTCCGTGTTCCAACCGTGGATAGTAGCCTCGCATACTGCGTCTCGTGCTCAGTAAATGCTGACCCTACACCAAGCATCATTCAATCAGGTCAACAGTTACTGGACAGTAAGCAGGATTCTACTTCCCTTCTAGCTCCCCTTTCGGTTGATTGTCATTTTGAACTACCCTTCCTACAGCGTATAACAACCTCTGCAAAGGCACAGGCGTCTCCACTATCAGCTTCACCATCACAAATACGGCGCCAGCGCCGCCAGGCACAAGCACGAGTGCGACTACCTTGAAACCCATTTCGACAACAACTGGAAATGTTATACCAACCCCGCGCTGGGTCCTACGACAACGATAAGCGCTCTTCCTCAGACGGGAACTACCATCACACCTACCTCGGCTACAGCAAGCAGTCAAAGAAACAACGCACCTGTAATCCATCCCCGTGCTGCGTTCATGTTGATCGGATTGGCCATGGCCCTCTCTATAATGATATTATAAAATTACGCTCTGCATCTTTGAATGCTGTGAATGTCCGGGGTGGGATTTCATGAGAACTTGTAATGATAGCATCGAATATCGGACTTGTAACAATCCTGCAGACGCGACTGGTGCCTGCCTGCTTTGATCGTGGCGATCATGGCCCCAGAATTTGAGTACGCCACGCGGTAACAACGTGATCTGGAGGCCGTGGGTGGAAAAAATGAGACAGACTTGGCTAAATGCAAATACACGCTTTAGGGTCTCTGATCGTCTTTGCCAACAATATGCGACTAGTTTTCAGTCATTGAACAAGACGTTATTTAATCGTTTGATTGGCACATATTTTCCACTTTCACCTTTCTTTCGTCATCGCGCGGTATGTAATATAGATTACAGGAGCTGAGCAGCAACAAAAAGTTCTGGGGTAGCGAGATCGTGCCAAATCTAAAAGATTTTGTCTTCTCAGAGACAAAGACTTACGGAAATTTCTGCTGTTACTTCAAGATCTACTGAGTCACCGCAAGTAGAAATTCCTTGAGAAAGACAGGTAACCTAGGTGAAGGATGTGGAGCCTTTTGCTTTGTGGCGTCGGTTGGTTGCCCTGAAATTATGTTTGATTGCAAGATTGCGTGGTCAATCAATATCAAGTTGAGGTAGGGCATATATATAGCTTGCCTGATACCTCTTAGCTGCCATATCATTATCAGAGCGGAAGACAAGAACGGAAATATTGGACATCGTGATTGAATTTAAAATACAAGATTTCCTTCCGCCGAATCTTGACTTGGCATCCACAAGCGGCCGTGCGAAGACCTGGAGCAAATGGCAATGAGTGGAATCTAGAACAGAGATAAGAAACGGCCTTAGATCGCACTCGCAATAAAAGGGGGAACGTCTAATTCAATCCACGCACTCTGTTTCACTAGCCCTCTCAAAACTCTCGTGGGCCTTGGTTTACTAGCTGTCAATCTCAAGTGGACTCAGCTGAAGCCATACTTTGTGTCAGGACTCTAAAGAGGGTGTGACAGAAGATCTATGCCACCAGGTTCTTTCTTTCGCTCTCTAACTGTCGTTTTGATCATCGAATTTGTCAGAGCCTGAGATCAACCGCACTGAGTTCGACCACAAGTTACAGGGTTGGACACATAAACGGTCGCTTAAGAACACCGAGCAGACTTGTAGGGAACCGGAATGCGAGGCATTAGAGTCGCCTAAGAGCTTACCAGAGTACATTCGAAGTGGGGCAAGTACGTCATCAGCGCCTACTAATCCAATAAAACACCATTAACCCCGTGCGACAGACGCACTAACTCTACCCCTATACACCAAAGTTCCATATGCAGCAGTTCATGACGTCCCGATAATCATTGAAATGCCGGAGTGTCTATGTTCATGTCATAGGGAAAAAGGAATACGGAAGATTATGGAGTTATTGCTCATGCACGCTTTCTTGGTGATGTTGATATGTGGTTTTGTGTTGGTGCTAATTTGACGTTGTACATGTTGTCCATTATTTATGCTCAATCAAAGGTCCGAATTCCTTCAAGTTGCAGTGAGTCAGTCGGCTTGGGACGCGCTTATCGTGAGCCACGCATGGAAAAAAAATTGGCCGCAGATGAAATCAAATTTTACGATTTTCGGCAAGAGCATCAGCTTCTTCTCGTCCACCACAGTCGGCATCATCTGTTTCTCCGGTCTTAGTGCTTCAGGGCCATCAGCATGAATATCCTTCCCTTTGTGCTGCAAGACACTTGCTCATGCCAAGCACAATCAGCATGATTACATTCTCAGGTCTTCGTTGCAAGTAGCTATCATGGAAGGTCAGTCCGTGACTTTCCGGCCATGCGAACAAGTCGAATTCATGCTGTCGATAACAGCATCAAGTACGTTACCCTTTGAGACCCTTACGGCCGACATTGCTCGGCTCCTTCGTTTGTCCCTGTTCATTGTTATAAAAGCTGGCGCGACAACATAGTTCTTCAAGCTTCACCCCCAATCCTGTCCTT
Organism: Amanita muscaria Koide BX008; assembly: GCA_000827485.1. Taxonomy (NCBI): domain Eukaryota; kingdom Fungi; phylum Basidiomycota; class Agaricomycetes; order Agaricales; family Amanitaceae; genus Amanita; species Amanita muscaria. Next base: position 5,782 of record KN818588.1, read on the forward strand.
CCCCTTGTTATGGTTCGCTCCACTGCCGCCGCTGTTTTCAGCGTGTCCTTACTGTCCTTACTGTCTTCTGTTTATGCTTTGCCCTTCGCCTATGGCTTGGAAAAAGTTCGGGGTGTCAACCTTGGAGGTTGGCTTGTGTTGGAGGTTCGGAAATCACAAACCAAGTTGAAATACGCCCTAATCATAATCATTCAAGCCGTGGATAACGCCATCGCTGTTCGATAATACCCAGAATCCCAAGATCGTGGATGAATGGACGTTTGGTCAACTTCAAGAAAAAACCATCGCTACCAAAACCTTGAAAGACCACTGGGATACTTGGATTACCGAGGCTGATTTTGCTGCCATCGCTGCTGCAGGGTTTGTCATCTACATCTGTCAATTTTTCGCTCACTGGGAACACATGGATTACAGATTAAACCACGTTCGTTTACCGATCGGCTACTGGGCGTTTGAAGTTGGACCTGGAGAGCCGTATATCCAAGGCCAGCTCCCGTACTTGGAACAGGCGGTCACATGGGCGGAGAATCACAAACTCAAAGTCATTGTAGACCTCCATGGTAATTGTATTCCTACTAATCGTTATGCCTTTCTTGACCAATCCTGCACAGGAGCGCCAGGGAGCCAGAATGGGTGCATCAGCTGCTGATTAACCGGGTTCTTTCGTCGCTAACATTTCCCTCAGCTTTGATAACTCCGGTCACAAGTTGCCAGCGCCGTCAGTGTTTGCGTTCCGATTTTGATAATGCCTGAACAAAGTCTTTAGAACTTGGCAGACTAATACTACAAACGTAGAAAGGACGAATAATGTCATCAAAACAATTACCGGCATGTTCAAGGATTCATCCGTAGTCGTTGCCATCGCCCCGTTGAATGAGTAAGTCTGAACTGTGTACCCCCTTCGATGGTCACTTAGCCTTAACAGACCTGCCGGTTTTGTTGGCGGTAACATGATGGATGTAGTGACTCAGGTAGGAGAGAATGTTGTCAGAACGTTTTCCGGTTGATAATCTGGGAACAGTACTGGAAGGACAGCTACAACACTATTCGGTAAGCACATTTATTCCCGCCCCAAAGTATGTATTTTACGTTTTACTGCAATAGCAATGGTCAAGAAGGCGATACAATTGTACTGCTACACGACGCTTTTCAGCCCCCCAGCTATTGGGATGGCTTCATGGCACCTCCACAGTATCAAGCCGTCATGATGGATACGCATATTTATCAGGTCTTCTTTGAGGAAGTTAGTTTGCTTATCATATGTGCATGCACAAAACTCATGCTCACAAATGCGCAGGGCTTAAAGCGATCTTCGGCTGACCACATCAAAGCAGCGTGCGACACGACATTAACCCTTCAAAGCTTTACCCTACCACCCGTGGTGGGAGAATGGACACCAGCAATGACGGATTGCGCCAAGTATCTGAATGGTCGTAACATCGGTGCTCGATATGATGGAACGTACCCCAACTCCACCAGGATTGGCAGCTGCACTGGATTGACTGGATCAGCATCGACGTTCAGTTCCAGCTTCAAGTCATTCTTAAGGCAGATGTGGGAAGCACAGGTTGTCGCCTATGAGGAAGGGGGAGAAGGATGGTTTATGTGGACGTGGAAAACAGAAAGCACAGATGAATGGTCATACCAGGCCGGCTTAAACAACGGCTGGATTCCAAGTAATCCAACAATGCTCCAAAACCCTGCCATATGTGACTTGTTAATCTGGGCCGCTGCTGCGCACGGCAGGTCCGAGGCCGTCTGAAAAAGTGAGCTGATGGCATTTTATGTCATCTACTTTATACTAAGGACAACTGGGACGACGATATCAAGAGTGTGAGGTGGAGATAGACGGCGACTCGAGGGACAAGCCCGGCGTCGAATCAGGTGATTCTTCTGTCTTACCTACTTGGACATAAATAAGACAATAGCCAGTTTAATTGGCATCAGCGGAATCTACTATGTACATTTTTGGAGCGCGCTGTGCAAACGATTCAAAGGCAAGACTACGGGGGGAGGAGGGGCAGTGGCAACGACAAGAAGTGTAGTACTAAAAAGTGAATAAAAATTTCTACGGCTCAAGCATCAGCACGTGTTTTGGCAAGAATGATGATGAACTGGACATTCATCCCTACAGCTCTCAGAGCGCTGTTCTGGGTAGTCCAGCTGCTGACCGTATAACCGACTGTGGCGATGTATCTGTTGCTAAGGACCTCACCATTACGGTCGTCATACAGCGGCAATTTGGTGACATTTTGTAAGCCATCTGGGCAGAACGAAAAATCTGGGCATAGTCTGGCGTCATACACTGGTACTGGATTCAAAAGAGTCATTATTGCAAGCCGACACTACATGTTGTGGGTAGTAGACTCACCATTGTCTTTGAAGCCAAGCGAGGCAGGAAATATAAGCTTGTTACTCGTGTAGGTATTGGACTTCTTCACGGGAGATGACACTTGTAACCCACTCGCGATCTTGCGAGATCGAATGGGTGATCCAGGAGCTACAATTCAAAAACAGGAAAACAAACGGTCTATGTAAGATAAAAAGTTATATCAAAGTACCCACAGCTGGTTATCCCAGAGAAGTGAGAAATGTTGCTGTCGGCTCCGGCTCCTTCTCGCCGAGTTGTAAAGAAAAGGCACGAGTCTTCCATTTGGCAGGTAAAGTTGTCGACACCATATGCAGTACCAAAATAGGCTGCGGCACGCTCGTATTCGCCAGAGAAGGGACTTAACAGTGCTTGCTTGACCTGAGTATATGCGGTGTCAGCGAGTACTAAGTGACGTACAACATGAGATGGTACCTTGTATTCGGTGCCTGCATTAGTCGTACAAACAGTAGGGTGCTTTAAGGACGATTCAACGAGTAAGCCAGTGGTAAGACAGACAGCAAGCCTGTTGCGTGCGGTTGAATCAGGCAAGCATATCCTGCCGTTCTCGATCAAGACGGTATTTGGGTCTGCACGGGACGGATTGATAAACGGCAGCGAAGACGTGAATTGGATGGCATTTCGGAGGAGCCTGGGAGTCGGTTAAGGGTTGGCAACCATTAACATCAATTAATATTAAAAAACATACTCTTGGCCTCTGTCGTTCTTGAGACTATTGTACAACTTGGTATAACCAATCATAAATTGATCATTTGTAGCATGTTTACCATATGGAACAAGTTGCGAATTCCTGCAATAGATGTGTATCAGCTTCACTTAACGAGACATGATACCAATATATCACAACGTACCTGAGTGCCGGGAGTGCCGGATAACCATCGGCCAGCATTGGATCGATAAGCTCCGGGTCTATCTCCAATGGGTTATTGATAACTGCCTTAATTCTCGAACGCCCTGTATCAGGAACTGGTGGAAGAGAGTCCAGCGTTGCAACAACTGAAGTATTGTTGCGCAGGTTCTTGGCTTTATCTGAGTTGCGCATGTCCAACGAATGCTTGCTGTGCAGGTCATCGCTGGAATCGCCGCCACTGTTATGGGCAAGATCTGAGTCGGAATCAGGCCCGAATCTGTATAGTAGTGTCCCACAGTCGTTAGTGAACGACTGATAGCAACAATGAGCAGGGGCACGTACAAGGACCGGCTCTTCAAAGCTTTGCCTTTTGCTCTGGATTTTGGTGGAGTGCCTGGTGGCAACTCGGACGAAACAAGAGGATTGGAAACTTCAACATCGGATGAGTCAGGAGACTCAGAGACCTTTGCATGACTGGAACTGAAGATATACAAGCAACCATGAGCATGGTTTCTTGCGATAAATCATAAATGGCGATAAACACATACTCTTTCACTGCCTTGTTGAATGTATTCGTGCGAGCACTTTGAGTAGCAGGGAATAACCCTGAATTTCTTTGGTAGAGATGAGAACCACCCAGCTGGGTAGAAATCAAATTACATACAGTTTCGGCACGAACATAGGTTTCTTTGTAGTTGCAACAGGAGCTGGAACAGCAGCATCGGAGTTACCAGACATGTACAACACTTTTGCGGATGGTTTGCGACTAACAAATGTATCATTAACTTTAATGTACTATGCATCGAGTGATCAAATTCACGTACATGCGGCTGAGACTTCTTCCCGGGGCACTATCCAGGCCAGCCTCTTGTTCGCCCTCGTCGCTCGCAATGGGACTGGGCTCCTTCAAGGAAGGATCGGCATCTCCAAGGCTGAAATTCCAAATACAACAGTCAGTGTCATACAAACTGTGCAGCAGTGTACAGCAGGACTCACGGCTTTTCGGAATCGTCGCTTGATAATTCTATTTCGGCTTCCTTGCTATTGTTCTTGCTCTTGTTGCTTGCAACCGGTCTGGACCTTTTCAAGGAAGGAACAGCATCGGCAAGGCTGACATGCCAGATACCAGCAATTAGCGTCGTCAGCATCATATAGGACAAATGTTGGGTATGACTATAGTACTCACGGCTTTTCGTCACTTGACGATTCTATTTCAATAACCTTGCGCTTTCTGCGTGGGGTCGGTTTTTTCGGAGATGCCAGTACATTAGTTTGTTCTTCGCCACTAAAAAATCAATTGGGTAAGGAACAAACTTAACAACAAAAGGTGGCCATTACAAACCTATCGTCAGTGATCGCAAGCGTAGCTGGTTCAGTGGCCTTTGCACTGCGCTTTTTGGAGGGTGCCATGATTCAGTTGATGCGATGGCTGAATACGAGCTGAAGTATTATGGGGGATAATGCAATGGTGCAGCGATGCTCCAGTTGTATCCGTCTAATAAGAGCTGCAGAGGGATTGTGGGAACAGCCGTTATTAAGGTAAAATCCATCGTGTCGGCTGGATATGGACAGGCAAGTGGACGGTTGTGCAGTGCGGAAGAAGGCAGGACAATTAAAATTGTCAGCGCACGAATGTAACAGGTTACGCGTACGAGTTATGTACTAGTGGCATGATCGCACACGTCATGGCAGTGCAACTCTTGCACATTTACCCAGAACACCTTCGATCAGAACTTGAAGTGGAACGAGCTCGCCACGTACCAAACATTGATATTAGCCGGGGGCCGAGAAAACAACTTGGAAGAGCACTTCCGCACACGAGCGTAACAGGTACGCCAACGAGATTGCCTTTGACGACTCTTCGGTTATTCCAAAAACCTTCTTTATCCGCCATTCCGCTTTCCAGCGTTCTGGTCCCTGGATCCACTGCACCACCATGTCCTGGTCTAGGACCTGTTGCGATGCTGTGCAGACGGATACGTCGACGTAACGTCGTAGAACGTTACTAGTAGCTTCATACGATTCCGAGTCATAGTAGGTACCCACATCATACATGCCAACTTATTGTACATCTCAGTGGGTCTTGACAGGAGCTACAGGATCTCTCGGTTCCGTTCAATATAGAACTATGGAAGCACTGCATACGTGTCATGGTGGTCCGAAAAAACTTGAACAAACACCTCCGTTCCAAGTTTCCAACACTGGCTCTTAGTCCCACTGCACACCTGATGGCCGTGTTCGGTATTTCTCCCCCTTTCGAAACTGAGCACTCAGGCAACAAAAGTTTCATTCCACTTTTCATTTGTACTCTGAAATGGCGAATCGTATCGTTTCCTCCAGAAAATTCCAGATTTCCATACATGAGGACAGCATTGTCTGAGGTATTATCGAATGCCGGTGGTGTCTGCAAGTCACTGTGAATCGTTTTCCAAGGAAGGATACAAAAGCGGGCATTCATGCTCGGCAATGAACACTGATACATGATACATCGCGCGCGCCAACAAAGAAGGCGGCAACAAGTATGACATTTACGTGTTCTTTCTTTCTGAAGGTGCCAAAGGTACGAAGTTTATTTCGCCTACAAAGGTGACTACCAATGCTTACTATCGCGGCACATCTATTGGATATTCACTCTTCTGCTAACTACAACCCACCCATACCCGAAAGTGAAACGAAACGAACTTAAACAGATATGGCATATACCAGGCTCGAGGTATGTATACCCGCTACCAGAAACTCCATCGCGTACATCGCCTGACGCCTGTCCATGTATTAAGGGCCCGTTGGTGCCGAAGTCACTTCTGCCAGCACCTCTCAATCCGTTCGGCGAACCCGTGATTCGATTTTGAAACGAGATCTGAATGAAATCCGAATAGGTCCATAGTTAATACATGGCTAACACCGAACCACCCTTTATTTCGTCTGTGGTGAAATCCAAGTTGATGTTACAAACTCGGACTCACATTATGACGTCGTACGTTTACTCTTATTTGGACTCACGCGCTTACTACATTGCTATGACACCTCGGTCCCTTGTATTACTAAACATTACATCATAGTGACATCATCATTAATCAGCGCTCCACAATGCTGTACATAAAGCTATGTTTCCTTGTTCTCTTTATGTTTTACCATTGTTCTTCTTATATGTTTACCTTTGTTCTATATGGACTTGTACCTTACTATTGTTCAGTTTAGGGACAAGTCATGTACTATAAAAGTAGTCGATTAAGTCTGCAGTAGTCAGAC
>KN818590.1:1970-12237 GCA_000827485.1 Amanita muscaria Koide BX008
GTTTGTTTCGCCTTTGTATAACGTTGTCTATACGTCGGCTGTAACATACAGTATGGTTGAAAGCGATGAGATGGCTTCTGAGGGACCAATCATATGGGTCATTGGGTGGTGAGTAGATATACTGGATGCTGATAGAGGAATACGCGCGGCGCCGCTTTGACGACCAGCCATCAAAAATGACGGAAATGAGGGAGGGAATGTCCTACATACTCATTAATAAAAGATGGACAGCGACTCGCTGGAACGGAACTCACGGCGGTAAGATTCATATCAATCTCATCGAGTTTGTGAATTTTGTCAGAGACAGCATTGCTAATACATGTTCGCTTCGGAATATCTTGGTCTTTCAGTTTTGGATTCAGGTAAAGCATTAGACGATGAAACGCAGGTCGCTCGACAAATCGAAAAGACTAGCGACATCATTATGAACAAAACTTAAAGGATTGAAACCTTTGACTCACCAGATTGCCGTCAATCACAAGCTCCAGTAGGAATTCCTTGAGGCCGGCCTTTGTGACTGGAGGAGCTGGCCGTGGTTTCTTGACAGTAAAAACATCGAGAGTCTTCTGGTCCCTGAAAAATCGTTAGGTTTATCATGAGACTACTTATAAGCTCTTACTTATCCTGCTCCCAGCCGCTAGGGGGATGAGCCTTGGGTGTATAGTTCTTTGTTTTACAAAGTGCGAGATATTCTCCATAGTGAAACCTATCACACGATGAGCTGAAACCAGTCCTATCAAAAAGGCCGCTTACCGGGTAATGTGCGTGCGGAGCGCTGTTGCATTGCCCGTAAAAAAACAGTGTCTTTTTTTGACACCGCGAGCCCTAGTGGAGTACAAGAGATGATCAATTGTGTGTATACTAGAAGAGAACTGTGACTTACATGCACAGTTTGCAATACTCTCCTGCTTTTTCTTTGCCGTCAATTGCGCACACATCCTTGGCGAAGCAGAGTTCGAGGTCACGCGTGGCTCCCCTTTTCCGTTTTGGCTGGATGGATCCGAATAGAACAACATCAACAAGGACCCACAACTTATCACGGCACATGTTCGGTACCTTCCGAATTCCCTCCGTCTGCTTCTTTTCCCAGTAGTTCGCAGTCCCTTCATCCTCCTGGCCCTCGCTCTCACAGTCACTGGCCTCCTCTTGCGCATCTTTATCAACACGATTCTGATCGGACTGATTCTGAGTATCCTCAATATCATTTCTATCCTCATCCACTTCGCCGGGGTTTGCAACATGAATCGTGTTGCCAGCGCTGTGCACGCTGTCAGCTTTCTTGAACAACTGAGAATACCAGTGAGTCGCTTTCTTTCCAAAATGTAACTACCCACTCACACGACGCTTCTTTATCACAACCTCATGATCAGACTCTTCGTCGAAGAGATGCTGTACCGGAGGTGGTGATAAGTCTGATGGTGAATGTACCCAGCAGATCTCAGCTGCGTCCTTCAATGTCCCGTCTTCATTGACTGCTTCACCAACAGGTTGCAGTCTTGCAAGACTGCTCTTTTTTTTCGCTGCCACTGCGTCACATTAACGGTAAGTCCTTAATGAAGAATACCAACTCCGAAAGCTGGTGCTACTACGTAACTGAATAATTCTTACCATCTTCAGCGTTCACATGCCCTATCATTTCCTCCATGTTTTTGCCTATGAGATCAAAGCCCCCGGGCCGTCGCTGTGAGGAAACCAACTCCGAAAGCTGGTAATAATTCTTACCACCTTCAGCGTTCACACGCCCTATCGTTTCCTCCGTGTTTTTGCCTATGAGATCAAAGCCCCGTCGCTGTGAGAAACTGTGCGGCTCACAGCTGAGCAAAGATTGAACTGACCTAGTAGTACTATATTTTTAGGGTTCGGATCTTCCTCTTTATTTGTCATAACTGTGCTCTCTGGGTAATCCAAGCCACGAGAGCGCTTAGATGGTTGGGAAATACGCGCTGTCGAGATAATGAGTGATGAATCAACTTTGTCACGTTCGCCGCGTGGAGGCATGGCTGGAAGTAAAATTTGTCAATAGCAAAATGTGGTTTGAACACTCTGCACCGCAGTGTAGGATTACACAGATGGAATAAAAACATTGTAACTAACCTATGGCTACCAACTGTACAGTATTAAGCCACAATTGCGGAAGCAAATTGGTTGAAACGAGGAAAACGGGGATAATGTAAAGTTGAATACTACGTACCAGAAAAGGAAAGTATCCATATAAGGAAGGTGGTGTTCACCATGTTCGAACATTATGTTCATGTCCGACCAACTGTCAAACCTGAACTGCCTTGCAAGGTTTGGTTCAGCCAGGCATCTGAACATGAACATGAACATTGGGTTTGGTTCGGGTTTGAACCATGTTCGTAATGTTCGAGAACCGAACAGTGGCCAGTCTATTTAACTCTGCCATGGACAGATGGAGACACGACCATCATATTATCGCAACGGACGGATCTTTCAACAAGCGAGACAAAAGGGGATCTTTCGCTTATGCGCTCTTTGTGCCAAATCGCCGCACACCAACTGCCTCCGGCTCTCACCCATGCTCGGCCGGATCTTCCTTCGACGCCGAGATGGCCGCTATACCAGCTGCACTCGAATCATGCCTTCCTTTATGCTCTGGTAACGTTTTACTCCTTATTGACAATGAGGCTTCGGCCAAAAAATTTTTGGAACCCCAAATCTCCAATAAACAGTCGTGCGCCATTGTTGCGTCACGACTTGTTGCGGAGTGGCTATCTTTGGATGCCAATTTCTTAACAGTTTCATGGTGTCCCAGTCACATGGGAATACGAGAAAACGAAGTCGTAGATCACATGGCGTCTAAAGTCCAAGGCCCCATCGAAAACGTCAAAGACGCGTCCACCTACAGAGCAGAAATCAGAGAAGAAATTCTGGAGGAATGGAAAAGGTCACACATCCCGTCGGCCAGCTGGCTGAAGATGCGCTACAAGGGAAAACTTGTCAACATTCGCACCAAAAACTTCGCACGCAAATTCCTATACCCTTTTGATTCGATCAAGCAAACTTCGCGCTTCTCCCGTATAGCCTCCGGACATGCCCCTACAGGCAAGTACAGCTCTCGTTTCAGAGGTTCCCCTCCACACTTCTGCCCATGTCAACCGCATGCCCTTCATACAAGAACCCACGTGTTATCTCAATGTGACTTTTACCCCCTTCATCGTCTGCACAACCGGGATCCGGAATCCATTATGACGCTTTTCAAATTTTTGGACTATTACCCTCTCGCATTAACTTTCGAAGACCCCTACAAACCACTGTAGAGTAGTTTCGTTCATATATTTGCACTCTCTTAAGGCTTCCCCCTTTTTTTAGTCCTCTCTACATAGTCCTTTTTACTATGCCCATATGGCTCTTTAGCTATGACCGTCTCACTGTAATAGTTTACCTTGGTCCAATATAACCTTTCAATCGGAAAAAAAAAAAAAAAAAAAATAGAGGCTAGTGTACGACATCCGTCAAATTGAGGTTCCAAGGAAAGAAAACCCCCACCGTAATGAATACACGAACCAACCCAGGTCAGGTTCGGCATCCCCGCTATGATGCCTAGGCCCTGTTTGCATTGGACATTACTAAGCCGTGCAAGGTGAGCCAAGCGCGATGAGAAGGGAGTGGTTTTCAATGTTTTTGTTTGCTTGTTCCGCTGATCATCATCATCGTCTTCTAAATACCGACAACGTCATCTGACCACTGCATGCATTCAACTCGGATTGATCGGTTGGAAAAGTTGTCAAGAGCTCCAAGACGGAGAGAAGATGGTTTCACTCCACACAACGCCTGTTCTTGCGATGCATCATACTGTGCAGAGTGAATTGAGTGCGTGAAGTTTGTAAGTACAACATCTGTCTCTCTCCCCTCGTCTTATCGCACACTGAATCCACACAGCACAGAAATCTGCAACCCTCAGGTCCGCCGTCTCAGCCTGGTCCCCCTCCACAGCACAACCAGACTCGTCTCAACAAGGCGTTTGAGATTATACATCAAGAACATGATCTGCTCTTGAGCGAGATGAACATGGTCCGTTCTCAGCGGGACGAGTTGGAGAACAAGGGTCAGTTTGTTTGTAGCTCGATACACACACACACGCTCTTAACCCTCTCACAGTCGCAGCTCAAGTATCAGAACTCAACCTGATCTGACCACAATCGCTTCTTGACCTCTCACCACCATCATCTCCAGTTGAGCCTTTGCTCCTGCCCAACCATTCCTCTTGCCTTTCTCTTCATACTCTCTACATACTCCATTCTCCTTTCTCTGTCTATAGCGATCTTCCTTTCTCTCCTCTAGGATGTCCCCTGCTGTTAGGGGCGACTCAGAGTATGTTCCGGATTCACAGCAACATGACTCCAGGGTTCAGGGGAATTCCAAATCCTTGTCCCAGCAAAGCAACCGCTTCACTCCTTTAGTCGGCCTCAGAGACACAGCGTCATTGGTCGATTTCGACCATGATAGTATTTCCACCGCAAGTGTGGCCTCCAAAGACATAACTAGCCTCCCCCCCTCTTCTCACCACATCGCAGAAGAAGATCCTTTCAGACGCATGGTCCAACTCATCAAGTTGGGCAAGGTTCAACTTGCAGACTAGTGTTTTAAAGTTTGACTAAGTTCGACTTTTTGCCCAAAAATTGATAACCGAAACCGAAACCGGTTTGTGCCTTACCCTAATATGCCCAACCACAACCGGAACCGATCAAAACCGGTTTGGATCGGTTTTGGAGCAGTTATAACCGGTTATAGTCGACTATAACTGATTTATCAGTTGTAACTGACTTTAGTCAGTTATAGTCGACTATAACTGGCTTTGTTCATTCTGAAACTTTTTATATGCATAATATACCTCATTCCAATCAACTTTCATCTATACCAACAACAGGCTTAGTCAGTAGATTAAGCTAATACAGGCATTGACATTTATTACTACTATTTTGCATATGAATATGGAAATAAATTATGGAGACTTGTAAAAAGCAGATAAAATTACAAGTAAGTATATAGAGATAGCTAATGATATATAGCACAAGTCCCCCAGCCAAAATTAGCCATAAGAACCAATACTTCATGAGTTATTCACCACACAAGTTCATTAATTGACATTTTATAGATATAGTAATAGCTCCGGGGGAAATGATTATTTTACTTAGAGTTTGCAGAACGTCTTTTAGCACCCATTGGTGGCTATCTCCTGTGAATTATTCAGAATTTTAGAGCACTGCCACAACCAGTTATAACTGGTTATAACCGACTTTTTTCAGTTTTGACATCTTGAAGACCCATAACCTAACTTCAGTTTTTTTGCTCAAATCTCAATAACCTAACTGATTATAATCGGTTATGAGCAGTTGAGTTCGGTTGAGTTTCGGTTTTTTTCAGTTCCTGTAACTTAACTTTCAAACACTATTGCAGACTACTATCAAGACTTAGGGACCATCCCTTCGGGCAGTTGGTTATACTCGACTGAGAAAGTACTCGTCGATTTAACAAATTTGGTCGGCTACGTCCACGAAGAGCGCAAACTAGGCAGAACAACCTTCAAAGGTCAAAGATCAAAAAACATCCATCTAAGCAACACTATCATCAAGAAATTGGATGATGTCCTCAAGGAAATTTCAAAACTGTCCCCTGAACCGGTTTCCGAGGCACAGCGCCGCGTTAAGGCTGCTACATGTGTCCTTCTAGAAGATGACATGGATTTCACATCGGACGCAGGTTCCGAAGCCGGAGACTACCGAGAACAATCTGAGGTTAATGTCAAGGAAGAAGAAATATCCGTCGAATCACAAGAAGACTTCAATGATAGGGCATCCATGCCCAAATTGCCTGTAAAAAGAAGGTCTAGAAGTGCTTCTTTTCACGAAATGCCCAGATCGATCAATAGAAGTACCACTACCCCCGCAGCTGAACCGGATTCCTCCTATGTTCCCTCATGGCCTTTTAACAAAGGCATTCCGCTATCGGACCGGGTTTTATGCAGTCACAATCAAGGACACCCCTTCATTCCCTTCACTTGACATACCCTTGCCCCTGGCCCGACCTCCCCTCGAACACACTCAATCGGAACAATCTCCACTCCCACATACTCAAAGCTTGACGGAACTTGAACAACTCAGGCAAAAGGCAGAACAACAAAAGGAACTGGATCAACTCAAGCAAAAGGCAGAACAACAACGAGTTGAATGTTTCGCTTTCCTTGAAATCAATCGTCTACAAACCGAGGAAATAGACAGACTCGAACGAATTTGAGTAGAGCAGGAATCTTTAGCAGCGAAAGAAAAGTCTATGAACGAGGAATCAGTCCGCAAACAATTAGAATTGGACAAGGCTCGCGAACAAGAACATGTGGCGGAATCACCAGTCGAAGGAACTCCCGATTTCCAATCCAATCAATTACGCACTATGTATGAACAATTCCCAAAGAGCCGACATAACCAGTCTATCGGACAAGGGACGTCTAAAGACAGGTTCAGGGCCCCTTCTTTTGTTCTAACTTTGGCGACTTGAATGATACAGTCAATGCACCAACTTTACGAGTCATCAAAGTCAGAGACGATTATTTCTTCGCTCCACTCAACACCGACCATGATGATTATTTCAACTGGGTAGCGCACCAGTCCCTTGTATTACTTCAAGAAAGCCCGCGCAATCATTTCTCTCTCCACCTTTTCCTGTTATTCATCAAAGGCTTAATAGATGAAGCAGGCCCCCTTTTGCCCAACATTACGATTGAAGTCAAGCAAGGAAAACCGGAAGCCCCGAGGGCTGTCAAACCGATAACTTTCGTAGACCTTTCCCAAGACGAGAAGGGTTTTATAAACACAGACCAGCTCTACCCCCGTACAATGGACCAACCTCGCATTGACGATACCAATATAGTAGATGTCCAAAATGAAACGGAACTCGCTAAAGAAGGGGCCAAAGACATTGAAATGGACGCCAATATCTTGGATGAGCATAGAAGGAAGAGAGACGAGCTCCTAAGTACGGAATGCAAATGGTTTGAGATGCCACCCGCAGTCACCAAAGATGGCGACACCCTTCCGGCTAGACCAGCCACTCAAAGGAATAATAGGAACAAAGACTCTCTTCCTCCCTACATTCCCCTGGCTCAAGGAGCCCCGGAATTCTTAGGTCGATATGGGCCCCCCCCCGCTGTCAATAAAAGCACTCGGCCAACTACCCCTTCATCAATCAATCTGTCAAACATAGCGAACATGGTCAACCAGAAATTCCCTAACGCCTCTATGTCGGAGCGAGTCTCCCTCACCAAATCTTTCGCTGAAGCCACTGCATCAGGGAAAAAATCTGGATCTACAAGGTTCCCCATCATAGAAGATTCCTCCCCTAAGAGAAATAACACTCCGGCCAACGGATCGTCTAACGACAAGAAGACCAAAGATTGGAATGGATGGCAACAGGTCAAGAAGAAGGATTTCAAACCGACAAACAAAGGCATGAACCCATGCGAACTTCACCTTAGAGTGGTTTCAGGATCTTTCGGATCCCTCGATGGTCTTTACGGCAAGGAACTCACGGATGCCATTGGTTTTAAATGTCGTTGCATCGTAAACGACTCGTCAGAAATCCCCTTCAACTTTGAATGGGCCAGATTCACAGATCGTAAAGATCTTATCATCACACTTGATAGACCCTTGACAAAGGAGAGCACTATCCTATTACGGAAAGCTGTCGCTTACGTTGACGATTCAAGTGAGGAGAATGACGTCGCGTATCTCAACAGAGCCACAACATCTTCCTTCAAATTCTTCGGTGTCCCAACGGTATATCCGGACGGATCTAGAGTTGACACGTCTGTCTTCCTAGACGACTTTAGATGACATCCGGCGTGGAAAGACGTTCATTTCGTGGGGGCCCCCCGATGGGTCGTCGCTAAGGGAAAGGAATTGGATTATACTGGCCTTCTGCTAGTAGAGATTAAAGATTCGGACGACGGTGCCATAGGCAAAACTCTCTTGAACACGACAATTGACTTCGCCGGTATTCGTAAACGAGCGTACATTTGGAAAGACTCTAAGCCCACTCCTCAATGTGGCAACTGCCTCAAGTGGGGACACTCGCAATTCCAGTGTCACATTCAAGACTCATACTGCTCTAAATGTGGGGGAAAACACCCTTTCAGAATACATCACGCTACGTGCAACAATTGCAAAAATCATTTGCCTTGCGTTCCCAGATGCTTGAATTGCGAAGAGCCGCATAATACAATGGACTCGAGCTGCCACTTTTACATTAACAGGTTCAATTGGACAGTTATGAACGATCTCATCGCCAGAAAGAGGATACGTGATAAAGAAAGACGCGAGGCCGCTATCCTCGTCCAACTGACCACGTCCCCTTCTAATGTTTAACGACGCCCTACCATACTTCCCTCCAGTGGAACAGGGCACCACATTTTCTCCGTTTCCATCTTTAGACGATCATTTTTCTATGTTATCATTCGACTCCCAACATATGCCTTTCACAGATTTCACATTCACGTCTCAAAACGTTCACAAGAACCGCTCACTCATTCCCACTTTTCTCGAGGAACACAAAACAGACTTTGACTTCTGTTTCTTTCAGGAAGTTTCATTCCACAAAATCCGCAATATCCCTAGTTCAGATTGCGAAGACGGCTTACCTCTCATAGACACCGCGCGTCACCCGAATTGGACGTGCATACACCAACTCTCGAGACACAAGAATACTGCAGTGGCAATTTACGTCAACAAATGCGTCCTTGACAACCACACCATCATACATGATCTCTTCACAATAGACGATGAAAATGTCTTGGTCATCAGAATTATAAACAACGACACAAACTCTTCTTTCTCCATTGCAAACGTGTATAACCAACCCAACGCGGGTAATAGAACAATTGATCGCTTTATAGGACGGCTCGCAGGAATTGAAGACCTCGCCGTCTGCGCAGGAGATTTTAATCTCCACCATTCAGAATGGGACGACGTTGTAGAAAATGACACGTCTGCTGAAGCCCTTCTGCAAGAACTAGCCATATCTGGTCTTTCCCTTCTAAACGACGAATACCTTCCCACTTGGTTCCACCCTTCTGGCAAAACGTTGGTTCTTGATCTGATCTTCTGCAGCACCATCAACTCAGACGTTCTTGCTCCTCATGTAACCATTGATCCGGATGCCCGGATGACTGGAGACCACGCATTGCTGACTCTTCGATTTGATCAGAGAGAACGGACCGTGAAGGAGAAACGTTACATCCCCAAAAACTCCAATCAAGAAGCCAAATTCGTGAAAGTCATCGAAATGGAAATAGAACGATGGTCTGTGATAGAAGATGTGGACGTAGCTGCGGACCAGTTTACCGACAATATTGACAAGGCATGGAAGGAACTTTCCATATTGCAACAACAAAAGAAGCCCCCGTCTTGGTGGAACGAAGAGTTGACTAGGCTCAAATCCAATCTGAACACCCTCAAGACCAAAGAGAGCAACACAGCGTTCAAAACAGCTACCAGAAACGCCAAACGGGATTTCTTCCGCAACAAACTTGCCGAAATGTCCAAACGAGGAGAACCATGGGAGGCCGTCCGATGGACAAGAGATCGGAAACCCCCTAACGTCACTGCTATGTTGGATGAGAACAAGAACCCTGTTCAAAACACCGATCAACTGATGAAGACGTTTCATAACCAATTCTCAAAGAACGCTTCTGTCACGCCCGATTGGGATTTCATTGATTCTCTTCCTTCACATCAATCACACAACCCTCTTCCCATCTCTGTTAAGGAAATTCAACAACGCCTCGCCCCCACTTCGTCCTCTTCGGCCCCTGGTTCCGATGGCATAACCTGGTCACTCTTAAAGCGAGCCTTGGCAAACGATAACGCCATCTCCTCTCTCGCTTCCTTTTTCAACCGTATAATCGACCAAGGCAAATGGCCGAACAGCTTCAAAGAGGCGATATGCGTTGTCATCCCCAAGCCTAACAAAAAGGATTATTCAACTGCTAAGTCCTACCGCCCAATCGCTCTAATTTGCACCATTAGCAAACTGCTGACGAAGATTCTTGCGGAACGTATCCAGCACGAAGTCATATCCAGGAACGTGCTCTTTCCTGGACAATTTGGAGGGATCAAGTATCATTCCACCACGGACGCAGGACTTGCACTTGTTGACTATATTTGCTGAAACAGGGATCGCGGATGTTACAGCCGACGTATAGACAACGTTATACAAAGGCGGAACAAACGAGGACCAAGTTCGAGAGTGATACGAA
>KN818598.1:0-11467 GCA_000827485.1 Amanita muscaria Koide BX008
GGGTCTTGTGTATCTGAGCAGATTAGCAATAGAAAGTAGTGGTAAGCGACCGAGCATGGAGGGGAGCGTGGGGGTAAAGGGCAGAAGAAACAACGTACCAAGTTCAAGTTTGCCTAAGTATGGTAATTACATGAGTAAACATAAATAAATACATGCTTGTGTGACTGGTCACCTGAGTTTGTTTGGGTGTTGTGAGTCATGTGAGACGTATCAACAAGATAACGTGATCCCTCACCTTTGTCTTTCGCCTTCTTACTCTTACGCACTGCCTTTGGAGTCGTCGTCAACGCAGCTCTCTTGCGGGATGCACCGGGAGCCATTTGCATCCATACTATTATTATGGTGAGTACAGATATGCTTTTAGCAGTACAAACAAGCTTACCTGCATTGTTTAAGGCATCTGTTTTGGCCTGACGAGGTCCTGCACATTGATTACGACGATTACCATCAACGAGCTGAGAGACAGACATCGCTAAAGACTTACCCGTGGCCACGTCTTTCACTTGACCGTCGGCGTTCAGTGATGCCGACCCTCTGCCCATTTCGACTGGCGCCTGCTCAGAGCGA
This sequence comes from Amanita muscaria Koide BX008, assembly GCA_000827485.1. NCBI lineage: Eukaryota > Fungi > Basidiomycota > Agaricomycetes > Agaricales > Amanitaceae > Amanita > Amanita muscaria. The sequence goes on from KN818598.1 coordinate 568, forward strand.
GTCGCTTTTCGCTTGGCCATTTCAGAAGTGAGAACGAACAAAGGAGGGGACTGAGCGAACAACTCACTCATTTCCCTCTTTTATAGCGGCGTCTTACCTGTTACCAAGTTTGGCCATCGCGGCGGCGCCGATATTCTCTACGTGTTGTCCAGGGTAGTTGGCAATATCTTTTAACCCGTTGTATGAGTCCTAAGCCACCATCTAGGTTGGATCTATCGGTGAGTCAGGCCTTTGCTATTCACTCGAGCCTGTCATGCTAAGGATAGTTGATTTATTGGCAGGGATGTATCATGGCCGCCGTTGAGTCAAGCAACTGACTAATAACTACGCAGTGGGTCGTAATATCATTTCCCTGTAGTGGTAACTGACCGTCACGTTCGCCGTTATGTTAAGCGACCGACTATTGGTCCTAAAACCATGATCGCCGTTGTGTTAAGCGACCGACTTAAGCCACCATCTAGGTTTCTGTGGTCGTGAGTGCGTGCGCTAGTTTTTGTTTTATTTTTTCGTACTAACCTATTTTTTGTTTTTCTTTCCTATCCTTTTTTAACTAAGATTTCGTCTGAAACTGATCGGCCTGTGTCGGAAAATGGAGGACTCCTGGACCCTTTTACCAAGTTAGTCTTGCAAGTCACGTATTGAGCGCACCTGAGCCGGAAAATGGAGGACTCCACTATGGACCCTTTTACCAAGTTAATCTTGCAACCGCATTGAGCGCACCTGTGCCGGAAAATGGAGGACTCCACTATGGACCCTTTTACCGAGTTAGTCTTGCAACTCCCCCGTATTGAGCGCACCGGCGCATCCAACCAAAGCCTTCTTTTGCCAACTGCACCAGATGATTTGTTTGGGTTGTAACCGAGACTTTAGCATGTCTGGTTATGTGTCACATGTTATGAGCACGGCTAGCACGCCATGCCGCAATGCATACCGAGATGCACTGTCACAAGCATATATTGAAGAGCAGAACCAACTGGAACAAGATGACCCGGTACCGTTCAATGGCGATTTTTTGGGCGAATATAACGAAGATGATTTTAATTGGCCTCACGATGATGGTACGTGGAATAAACCCAATATTTGGAATTATCCTGATAGGTAGTATAAACTATAAAGACAATGAGGACGTTGAAGAGCTTGACGACAACGAGGACGTTGAAGAGCTTGATGACAACAGCGTGTGGGTAGAGCCAGCACCAGGAATCCGTAACCTTCAAGATCCAACTGTTGAAGATCAAGCATCACATAGGACACGTGTGGATCCCCAGTCGTCCTCATTAGAAGAGTACAAGATAGAACCGTTTCCCGGTGAGCAAGCTGGAGCGCCTATCCAGCATAGTTCAGCTATCCAATCGGAATTCGCTAGCTATCGCCAGCTACTTGACAGCGATAAAGAATACGCACCATTCTCATCCAAGTTAGACTGGGAAATAGCACGGTGGGCCAAGCTTCACGGGCCTTCGTCAGCAGCTGTGACGGAGCTGCTTCAAATAGAAGGAGTAAGTAGGTTGATAAATGTGCGGCGAAGACATACTGATACCGAGTTAAGGTGGTACAAAAGCTAGCACTTTCTTACAAGAACGTGCGGGAGTTGAACAGTGTAATAGATCAACAACTTCCTGGCCGACCTCGCTTCCACCGTTATGACCTTCAAGTTGGGGGTGAAGTAACGATAATGTATGCACGCGACATTCTGCTATGTGTTCAAGCACTATATGGCGATCCTAGCTTCACGCGCTCCTTGATTTTCCGACCCGAACGTCATTATAAATGTTCGGGCAATCAACAATGGCAGGTCTTTCATGACATGCATACTGGTCAGTGGTGGTGGGAACTTCAGGTACGTAGTCCTTGATCAAAACTTTATTCTGTATCTGATGGTTTACACACAGAACGTACTTGAGGCTAGCAAGCCAGGTGCCACCATTGCTCCGCTTATCATATCTTCTGATAAGACGCAAGTCACATTATTTGGGAACAAGACAGCATATCCGGTCTATCTTACCATCGGAAATCTGCCGAAATCGATACGTCGGAAACCGTCTCAGCGCGGCCAGGTTTTACTGGCCTATCTCCCCACTTCAAAGCTTGCACGTGTTACAGTCCAGTCGTCTCGACGTCGCATGATGTCAAATCTTTTCCATGCATGCCTCCGACGCTTAGTAGCACCCCTGGTACAAAGCGGAATTGATGGTGTACATATGAAAGATGGTGACGGGGTCATACGTCGTATCCACCCTATCCTTGCGGTTTATGTCGGCGACTATCCTGAACAGGTTCTCGTTACATGTACCAAGACTGGGGAATGTCCGAAATGTGATGTCGCGCGCAGTGATATAGGAGACCCGCATGTATTGGCAAGCCCACGCAATGTTCACGCAGTTCATACTGCACTTTCAATGGTCAATGGAAATCCTCGTGACTATGTCAAGGCATGTCAAGACGCCAGGATCAAGCCGGTTTTTCACCCATTCTGGGAAGCATTACCGTACACCGACATTTTCCAAGCAATCGCGCCTGACGTTTTACACCAGATACACCAAGGCGTTTTCAAGCACTTCACGGGCTGGTTAGTGCAAGCTTACGGTGCATCTGAGATTGACGCGCGCATCCAGCGCCTTATCCCGAACCACCATATCCACATCTTTGCGAACGGAATCTCAGGCCTTTCACGTGTGACTGGCAAGGAGCATAATATGATTAGCCGTGTCATCCTTGGTATTATCAATGACATACGCCTACCAGGAGGCTTCAACTCTGCTCGCCTAGTACGAGCCATTCGAGCTCTCCTTGATTTCATGTTCATTGTGCAGCTCCCGGTCATATCTATGTGTGACCTGAAATCCATGGGGAAAGCCCTCGAAACATTCCACGAAAACAAAGGCATATTGATAGATCTTGGAATCCGCGAAAATTTCAATATTCCGAAATTCCACGCACTCTCACACTACATCACATCTATTCAGCTTTTCGGGGCTACTGACAATTACAACACTCAGCACACCGAGCGGCTGCATATCGATTACACGAAAGAGGCATATCGTGCGACAAACACCCGAGACGAATATCCTCAAATGACCATTTGGCTTGAGCGACGGGAGAAGATAGAGCGGCATGGCAAATACATCAAATGGCGAAGTGACATCCACAGTGATGACATTCACCAACCCTCTTTAACTCCAATGCCAAGCCTGACGTCTAACCGGCGAATCAAAATGACCCGATATCCATCTATTCAGGCCGTTTCAATTGACGACTTGGTGAACAAATATGGTGCGACATTCTTCATCGACGCATTCGCCCGTTTTGTAGTCCTTTGGCGCAATCCTCAAACAACTCGTGCACGCTTGGAGCGCGACGCGCTCGATGTCCACATACCTTTCAGAACAGTATCCGTTTTTCATCACATACGGTACAAAGACATTCATGACCGGGAAGAGGCCAGTGAATCCAGTGATGTTATTCATATAAAACCACAGTACAAGAACAAGAACGGCGAAATAGTTCCTGGCCGCTTCGATACAGGACTTGTCCATCGTAGAGCCGAAAATGAGAGTGGAATTCATGGTGCGTGTAGTATGGTAACAGTGTACTTGAATAGGCAACCCTCATTGACTTTGATTTATCTAGCATACCGTGTTGCACAAGTCCGCGTCGTGTTCACCATTGGTCTCAGTGCCCTCAAGCATGTATTTGGTAATTGTCAGCATCCTCCCCTACATCTGGCGTATGTCGAGTGGTTTACGCCGTTCCGGGCAAGTCCAGAATCTGCCAGTAAACTTTTTAAAATTGAGCGTTCACGTCAAGGAAATGCTCGTATCGCTAGCATCATACCTGTCACCGACATAGTTCAAAGCATTCACCTGTTACCATTGCCAGGACACACCATGCCCCGTGAGTGGAATAGTAGCAATATGTTGGAGACCTGCCGCAGCTTCCTTGTCAACGTTTTCAATGATCCCCACACCTATTTAACTTTTAACAAATCTTCGCCATAATATATGTTCAGTTAAGTCAAATTTACCTGGTTCGTAAAAGTAGTTAGAAGTCATTGCCTCTATTACCAAGCCTTACGAGGATTAAGAGAATTATATATTGGTAACAAAATTAGATGGCAGGTAACAACGGTTAACAAATTTATCGCGAATAAAGTTAGATTACCAGATTGGGTTTTTCCTGATGCAGTCAGAGTACGAATAATACCGGGGCTTCTTCGCTGGGTCTGGTCATAAAGAGCGAATTCGACATCATGGTCGTGGTTGCGCGCAGAGGGTGAGGTAGGATCGTGCGCGTTCGGAGACCATGGTCTGCGAGATAGAGGCGCGACCAGGGATGTCAAGAGGGACAGGGAGGGTCATGTTGGCAGGTCTCAGCTCATTGGGTATTGCTTGTCGTCGTCAGAACAGGCAGAGATCTTTCCGAAAATGATTTGTCGCTCCTGGTGACAGTGTAAGCTGTGACACCATGGCAGTTGTGGGCAGAAAAGAGTGCGCATATTCTTTGGAAGAATACTATGATGGAGCGAACTTCAAGCGTCCTGCACCAAGCTCGAAAATTTAAGCTGTAATAGTTTCACGCTGGTGGGGAATTTTGGCATCCATAGTATTGCTTTCTAGCAGTACTAGCTAGTAACGTCACTTTTTTTTTTTTTTTTTTTTTTTGTTGCAATTGTTTTTATTCGCTGGCTAGATAGCATACGAACTAGAGCCCCCTTTAGGGGGCTCCTAAACTAAATCATAACCGTTCGGTGCTACCCCCGTAGGGTCGTTAAGTTGAAGTGATCGGAGCGAATACGTAACTGTACGTAGGAGTAAGTCCACAGGAGCAGTGATGAGCAGAGGAGCATCAACAAAGGTAAAACTGGAGGGGTTAGAGCGTAGGAAGGAAACCAAAGCTTTAAGCGGGGCTTCTTTCTCGAGAGGGATGAGATACCATCCTTCCCAATGCCTTGCATATAAGGTACAGTCATCCAGGACATGGTTGACCGTTTGGACATACTCCCCAGGGCATCGACACCATATGTGTCGGTTGTGCCAAGGTCGGTGCAGATAGTAGCGCCCAATGGGCGCGTGGGCTGTGAGAGCTCTGGTGAGCCGGGTAATAAGACGGGGGTTGTTCCTCGAAAAATTTATGAAGCGGAGGTGGGGTTTCGCCTTTTTGGATGAAGGCCCCGGGCCCAAACTCGGGAAATGCTTGCCGAGTTTGCGGCGAGCATTCCGGATACGAATGTACTTGTTCATAGTAGCTTTGGCGATCCTCAAATAAGTGGCCGCTGAAGGCGAAGCAGGGGGAGAGCCAGTGGTGACTCTAGCGGCTCGGGTCCAGTTAGGCAGGTGTTCGAGTGCCTCTGGGTTGTATTCTTTAGGGTACCAACCGAGTGTGATCGTGTTGGAGGGGTCTTCCATGAACCAGCCTTTCAAAAGGCGGTCAAAGGTCCGCGCGTAATGTCTGTTTCGCCCGAGCGATGGCGAAGTGATGGTGAGGAGGGCGGCAAGGTTTCTTGCAAGCAGAAACTGGTGACCTCTAGTCAGGGTAATTCGTTCACAGGCGTCGACCAGTCCAATCATAGTGAGTTCATGATGATTGGAGACATGCGGGTGGGTTGAGTGCGGGGGTTCGTCCGTGGCCGGTAAGCTCTGGACTGAGTACGCCCCAGTGCCCTTCCGGACATCAGGGGGGGGAGAAGCCAGGACCAGGAATCCCGGAGACTGTATTACGGGGTCAAGGACCCGGGTCACCTCAGTGATCCAGACGTCGATGTCATCACCCTTCGGTGGGATGTGGAGGCGCTTGATGCGGTCTCTGAATAGGTCGCGAGCTCGTAGTCCCGGAGGCACCGAGTCGTAGGGAGAGGGTTCATACACTGAGTGAGTGTGTGAGAGTAGGTCTAGCAGTGGCCCCCGTTGTTTGGTACGCCTGCTGCGGGAGTAGGGTGGGAGTACGAAGGCCTCCCCGCCTAAAGTGGTAATTGTCTGGCCCTTGGGGTCAAGGGCTCCTTCGTGTAGTTGATAGTCGTGGTGTATCCCCGTGTGGGTATGGAGGGCGCGGATTCTGAGGGATGATTTGTGAAGAAGCAAATCCATGATCAGGTCGAGCGGTGGGAGGCCAGAGATAAACCTGGTGGCCTCCATCGGAGTTCCAGGGAAAGCGCCCGTGATCCAACGCGTGGCGTCATACATAAGCGAGTGATGCTTCTTCATCAGGGTTTTAACCCCTTTGCTTTTGAGTCGATACCATAATTGGTAACCGTAGATGGCAACCGGAAGGACCACCGTTAGGTATATAAGCCTTTTGTCCGCTGGGGGTAGGCCCCCAGCCGCATTGCCTAGCGATTTGCACGCTCGAAGTGTTGTGGAGCCCTTAGTAAGCCAGCGTTCCACATGCGGACGAAAGGATAGGGAAGGATCAAAGATGAATCCCAAATAACGCCAATGTTCTGTGGGCTTGATCACGAGATCAGGGGACCCCGGGCGTCGTATCGTCATGGACGGAAGCGGACCCGAGTGTAGTGGCATACGTTTGACATGGGTGAGATAGGCCCGCGCGTGAAACAGTTCGGTTTTGTCGTCCTCCAGTTGGAGGCCGAAATGACCAAAGATCTCCTTCCAACGGACGTATTCCGTGGATAGACGCTTGCAGTTGAGTTCCAGTGACCTAGAGATTGTGACCAGAACTGTGTCATCGATAAAGGACAGCCCCATGTAGGGTCTAGTCGTGGATCTGGGTATCAAATACCTGAGGACCGGAGCTATGAATAAGCACGCGGTGATGGGACAAATCTTGCAGCCCTGGGGGATGCCTTTGTTCGCAGCGTAAGGGGGGGACTCGGCAAGGCCAACGATGTAAGTGGTGGTCCTATCTGATAAGTACGAAATCAGGAAGGATATGAGCGTCTGGGGAATCCCTGCCTCCTAAATATCCCAGAAAGGATATCGTGGCGGATCGAGGGAAAGAACTGTGCAATGTCGACGGCTAACGCACTGGTAAAGAGTCCAGCAAATTTCGCCTCGTGGGCTTTCTGAGTGAAAAGCAGAGCTGCGTCGATGGCGGCCCTGCCTTGAATCCCCCCGTATTGGTTGGGGTGTAATAGGTCGAATTCTCGGGCATCGAATTGCATTCTGCGCGCGAGGACTCCCATGAGAAGCTTCGACATGCAGGTAAGCAGAGCAATAGGCCTCCAGGCCTTGGGTTTAGAGTAATCCGGCTTATTGGGCTTCGGAATAACTACGGTGCGGGCGTCTTTCCAGGAGAGAGGCATGGTGCCTTCCTTGACTAGGGTGTTAAAGATGGTGGTGACCGCCTCGAGGGTGGCGTCGTCACTTAATACTTTCTTGAGCATGGGCCACGTAGTGTGGTCCTTGCCCGGTGCGGATCTGCCGGAGGTATCCTTGAGGATGTCCAGGATTTCAGTCGCAGTTATGTCGTGCCATTCCCTAGTGGGTAGGGTGGGCATGAAGTCGTCTAAGTCAGGCATATCAACGGCGGTGTTATCGCCGTTAAAGTGACCATGCAGTAAATCGAAGAGCTCGGGGGTCGAGGGTACCGTACCATCCGGGCGTTTGACAGGGGATCCGTGCCTAGGAAGAGACCTGGGCTTGGTCCATCGTACCGCGTCCCAAGGGCGCATCTTCGACGATAGTTTCTGGAGAATCCCGTCGAAGAAAGTTTTCTTCGCCTGCTTGATGGCAGACTTCAGGCGCGAGGGGGGAAGGTCGTGGTTGATAACCTCGTTCTTCAGGGCGGACAGTGCCGTGGTCCACCAAGAGGTGGGTTTCTTGGGCGTCTTGTGTTCCGTGGCTAGTGCTTCCCAAATATCGGAGAGAGCGCGAGCGTCGTGGTCCAGGCGGGCAGCCATGGTTGACGGGACGGCCTTGGCCGTGTCTCGAAGCTGGTTCCCGAGCGTAGCCAGGAACTGCTCCTCCTCCGGAGACCCGGAAGGGATGCTGCGGTACTTGTGGTGAGAGTCTGCATGGAAAGTGAAGACCAAGGGTCGGTGGTCACTTGCCTCCTGAAAGGGAAGGCACTCATAGTACGTGTCAGGGGCCGCTGTGGCTGAGACCAGTATCAGGTCGAGCAGAGAAGAACGGGGTCCCTGTCTCCAGGTCCTTTCGCCGTCTTTATTGAGAACGACAAGGCCGAAGTCGGTGATGATGTCAAGGAGCGTGTCTGCTTTCGGGTGGGCAGTAGGGTGTAGGTCGTCCCAGTGGTTAGAGGGAGTGTTAAAGTCTCCGGCTACGAACATGGGGTGCTGGCAGGCGTTTAGGGCCTCACGCAGGTGGGTCAGAGTGGTTTTATCATGGTCGATGTAAACATTGACCACGCTGAATTGATGCTGGAGCGTTTTCGGGTCGGCGAAGTTCAAGACCATAAGGTCTCCTCCAAACTGGGTGTAAGCGATGGAGAAAGGACATCTATTAGTGTCTACATAACACGCGGTGCGATGTAGACTGTGTACATAATCTGAGAGGCGGCCGTCTCTAGGCGCGCCTCCCTGCCAGGCTCCTAAGGGCTGTAGTGGGTTGTTACCCGCTACTCTGCGCAATTGTTTGGCGTAAGCTACCTCTTGTATGAGGTAGATACCGTGCTCATGTTGGGCTAGGACCGAACTAGTCAAGTCCCAGTTGCGGTGCGTATTGTGGGTAATGATGCTGATCTTTCGATCAGTCATCATGGGGTGAGGAATACTGGGCGTCCCCCTCGTCTCCTGTGTGAGGCTGAGGGGGGGGCGGTTCGGTTTGCCAGGTAGGGCGTCTAGGGTTGGACCCACCGGCGGCTGGGGCGCGTCGAGCGGAGCGTGCTTGTCTGGCAGCTTCGTTTACGTTTTTCTTTCGTTGTTCTAAGGCCGCCATGGCCTCAGAGTTGGATCTCGCTTTGTACCACTCACACTCCTGGGAGTTGGCAGTGTGAGCGCCGTTGCAATTGATGCACTTTACGTGCTGGCAGTGGACGGGGTCGTGTCCGGCTTGGTGACACAATTCGCAGTCCTGAAAATGGGTGACCGTGGGGTGGGGACCTCCACAGGTGGCGCAAAAGGGGGAGCGGGAACCGCATATCTGCTGGGTGTGACCCCAGCGCTGGCATACAACGCATTGTCGGGAGGCCGGCTTGTTGATCCAAGCTCGGAGGCGGCGGTTGGACCCTGCTAAGAAGACCGACTTCTTAATGAGGGATTTGAGCAGATGACCGGCTCGGTCGTCGTAGATCTTCACCACAGCAGTGAGGATAGTGTTGTTCTTGGGGTGCGGGACCAGGGTGACCGGGTCTACCGCAATGTGGTTCGTCGCGTACACGGGGATGGTGAGAAGAGCCTCGTGGATCTTCTCCGGCGTTACGTCTGTCAACTTGGGCAGAAACTCGATCTTGGCGGTCGAGTGCGTGGCTCGGTCCCTGATGGCTGTGGTGTCCAGGGCGACGTTCAGGGTGCGAGCTACCAGGGCCCGCCAAGCGTGTCGTTGTTCGTCAGAGATGCTGACGTTGGAGCGGAGGACGGCACAGTACCCGTCGACGGACAGGGTAACCAGCCGTGACTGGAGGGTGGAGAGGACTGGGTCCTCTGCCGACGCGTCCCAAAGGGCTCGCGTCATGCGTCCAGGGATGAGAACCTCGGTGGAGGTGATCGTCATCGTGGTCTTTGTGCCCTGTACCGTTGCGAGGGTAGGGGCGTTCTTGCGGGGGAGGGCGATGGGAAGAGATTCCGCGATTTTCATGGCCTCGTGGATGGAGGTTTCTGGTGCGGTTTTGACGATGGCCTTAGCCTGCGTCAGGAGCTGTTCAGGGGTCCGTTTCGCAACGTTGGCGAAGCTGGAAGGTGCAGGGCCCGCAGCATGCGGGGAGGAGAGTCTGGCGAGGAGGGGCTTGGTGGCTTTGGAGCGTCCCCGTTTGGAGCGGTTACGCTGAGGAGGCATGGGGGGGGTTCTAGCGAGCAGTGGGTTCGCGGCTGGTCTTTCAGGTTGCTTACCCTGGGCACGGGGTCCCTGGATAGAGTTCCATATCTCGTCCCTTTTCTCCAAGGGGAGAGCAGGGATCATGCGGTTCAGAGTCCAAATTAATCCATTGATACGTTGTACCATGGATTCGGCTTTGGCTACGGGGTCCTCGATGAAGGGGTCATCGGACGCGGGGTCAGCTGGTGGGGCCGGCTCCATGTGTACATCGGGGTCCTGGCCCTGGGTGGAGGGTCCTGGAACCGGGGGTAGCGAAGAAGGGCGTGAGGAGCGGGGTCCTCGTGGGGTCCTGGGGTCCTCTCTCGCGTAGGGAGAGAAAGGCTGAGTGGGCATGGTGCGGGGGGCACGTCTGGCTTGCAGGTGTACGAGGTAGTTGGCCCTGGCAAGTTTCCGGGCCTCCTGGTGTGTCATGGGTGTCCAGTCCGGGAAGAATCTGGAGCAGGCATCGCTATACATATCCCAGCGGTTCATCCAACCTGACTGGTTGAGCACATCCCAGAGGCCGGCGGGGCCGTTGTTGAGGATGGTGTCGAGCTCCACGCGGGTGAAGTCGTCAAAGAACTTGTTACTGATCCTGGCGTCGGACCATTGGTGGGCGGGTGTCTCGGGTCGAGGTGGGGCTTGGCTTGGTTCTGGCTGTGTCTCTTCCTCCTCGGAAGAGCCGTTCTCGTTGTTGTCGCCAGAGGACGACGGCTGTACGATCTGGTCCCCTTCCTGGCTCCAACCAGGGGGGGGGTTGGCATCATCCGGCGTGGACATGCTGATGAGGTTTTAGGTCTGGTAGTCTCCGTGGTAGTCAAAATGGGGAGGGGGGAAATGGAGATGATGGTAGTAAGAGAACAAGAGGAACTGGGTGACATGCAGTTCACCGTGACAAATGGCCATTCAGAGTCTTGTCTGTCTTCTTCTTTCATTATGCCTTCTGATCATCGCATCTTCAGACTTGCCACCCTCGT
>KN818605.1:0-10962 GCA_000827485.1 Amanita muscaria Koide BX008
CAACACTTCCTTGGCCTTGTACATCAGGAAAACCTGAAATTACGAGTCTCTTACGCTGGATTAAACTAATCAGCAACCCGGGTGCTGATCGAACCAAGGTCGAAAGAAGCTGCCACGACTGGCCAAGGCCGTCCGCCATGGCTTACATATATTCTCTGATGCACCTGCAATGGGAATTGGGAGGGTATAGAATGTTATTGGTGCTTCAAATGTATCATGATAGGCGTATAAAATTTCTGTTTCAATACTCACTGGCAATGTCACATAAGCGCAACTGTATAGTGTTAAGCTATTTCAACATAGGCATAAATTTATCTATGTCAGAAATGAGAACATGCGAATTTGCCACGGAAAGCCCACCATCGACTGATTAAACGAGTTCTTGCCGCAGTCCAGGCCCTCTCATCTGCAATAGTGTATTGGTCCTACTGGAGTTGACAATGATTGGGACTGCAGCAACGGTAGCCAATGTGCAACAAGGGCAATATGCTGTTTATTCCAGATCCGCAACTCTTCCGGCATTAGTACCTTGTAGTTTATCGATGAGTCGCTATATCACACTGGGTTTTGGTGGCTACATGTTAAAGTACGCTCCTGATGTGCGGTTTGGAAATGTTTTGTTTTCGACTGATTGAGAATGGGTCAAATGGCTTCGGGTGGTCCATGCAATTCAAAAGAACCTCCACCGATAAGGAAGTGCTGGTGCCTGATCTAGGATAATTCGTCCTCCCAAGGATTCTAAGGATTTACGTTTGGTATACTTAGGTTTCGAAGAACTGAGCCATACCAATGGGGAACTTAAACGACATTATGCTGTTTCCATTCAAGACACGTAACCACATTCGCATATTTGGGGTTGCAACGTGTAGCCAAGGTTCGGACTAAACCGTATTGGTATATCAGAGAGATACAGATTCATCGATGGGTTTTCACTGAACACGTCATTATTACAGCTAGTTGCTAATCGTTAGTCCCACTTCGCGTTTACAGCGCTCATGCCTTTTATTTAGTTGTGGAGCATGTACAAATAAATCTAAGCCAAATAAGGCCATGGTTTACGAAAACGATGAGAGCAGGCTGCCAGCAAGGGTTGGATCCTTAGGCGTGAGGAATGCTAGTTGATGATAATGATTTGGCTTGAATTTATTTGTACACACTCCACAACTAACATGAACGCTGCAAGTGGGACTAGCGATTAGCACTTTAGCAACGTCAGCTTTCGCGAATATCTACAACATTGACGCAACTAACCGGCGGGGCCTCAGCAGAACCGTTGCACTCACACTCTTCATAGACTCGATTGGAAGATAGAAACGCAAGGCCTGCAAGTTCGTCAAATGGGTTACGGAACCAGGTACTTAATCCATAAATTGGATCGTAAATACCTGACAGCGAGGAAGATGCAATCAGCTGAGTCTCAATTATGGCGGGTGTCACACTGTGACTCTTTTCATTTTGTGGAACTCGAGGCAACCCATTTATGTTACGCATGCCGACTAGCGGGGGATGTGGGGCTCGGGAAATCTCTTATCTATTTCATCCCGGAGGACGGAGATAACCAATACTTAACACCCACTAAAACCTCGATAAAGTCCAATCGGTTGGGAGCTCGTTTTCGTTTTGCAAGGTATTCCTCGTTTGGAGTACTGTGATCTTGCTGAGAGCTCATTGCCCTTGCTTGTGGTTTGTCGTTAGGCAGTAGAGTTTAAGTCTACGGTTCATGCATTCATGGCGTGCAGCGTGTCAGAAGTAAGAACATGCGAGTTTGCCCCGGAAAGCCCACCATCGACTGATTCAACGAGTTCTTGCCGCAGTGGCCCTCTCATCTGCAGTAGTATACTCTGCTGGTCCTACTGCCAAGTTGACAATGGGGCAGCAAAGGTAGCCAATGTGTGACAAGGGCAATATGCTGTTTATTCCAGAGCCGCAGCTCTTCCGGCGTTAGTACCTTGTAGTTTATTGATGAGTCGCTATATCACACTGGGTTTTGATGGCTACATGTTAGAGTACGCTCCAAGAGAGATACAGATTTATCGAAGGGCTTCCACTGAACACGGCATGATGAAACGTCAAATGTTGAATATCTACAACGCCGACGCCAACTACATGGTCTCGCGCCTAAATCGCTCCGTTCCCACTCCACTCCTACATATCTCACTTCTCTTCCATGGACCGTGTGGGCGGGTTCCTTGCTGATACACAGGAGAAGCAGTGGGCGACTCGGACCGGGACCTCTCTATTTCTGCTTCCTTCCGGAGCGCCATACGTAGCCAAACTTGTTGGATCGATTTCTTTGTTCGGTTATAGTGTTTGGCCGAACCAACCTGGATTTTCCGTTATTGTCCGGTACAACCTCGACCGGCAAGGTGGATTGCGCGTTTTTGTATCGGAGAAATAGAGAGGCTCGCAGCAGCCGTAGTCCACATAGGTGGAATAAGACGACCGTCGCCCGATCGTCTCGAATAGGGCCCACCAGCTCCTCTTCAACAGGAACCACCTGAGACCGAAAAGCGCACAACACAAGGAAAATAAACCGATGAGTCTAATAGAACGATGAGCCCGACCGAGAGTTTCTTCGAAGATGAAGAAGCGGCTGAGGATGATGACGAAGACGGGTTATTGGGAGAGTTGCTGCCGCCGGCGGACGAGATGGGTTGGTTGAGGACTCTGACTTTATTGGATTCGTTCATCGCTATCAGAGGATTGGTCAGACATAACAGTGTTGAAGTTCGAGTCTTCGACCGTGGAAGAGGAAGAGTTGTTGAGATCTGGGAAAGGACCGTTTTGGTTGGGCGCGGGACATGACGGTGTACGTGTTTCTCAGAAATGGGACACCGAGGGTCCCCAATGCCGTATGACGGACTGGAGAGCTGGGTGTCGGCGACTTGGATCATCTATTGGGCTTGGTTGTTGTCGTTTGGTTCGGCAGTGAGGTCGAGTGGGTGGAGTGAGATTTCGGGGCGGTTATCGAGTGTGAATATCATGTTGAGCGGGGTTGTGCATTGTACATAGTCTGTGCGGGGTTCTAGTTAGAAAGCAGAAAAAGAAAAAAAGCACAGTTGCCATCTGCAGCAGGACCAATGCCCAATGCTCCATAGATCGCGTTGGCGACTTTGGATGTTGTGCCAACATTACTGTCTCATATTTCTATTTCGCTCTTTCATACTCGGTATCTTATATACCCAAGTACTAGATACCAGTAGATACCATGTTTGTGACTAAGATTCTCAATTTACTACTTGACCACACATCTCACGGGATCAATAGTCAAGACTGAGTTAGCTTCGTGATTACAACGACCTATTGCTTAACGCTTCAAGGCCGGCGTCCTCACAATGATTCGCGGGCAGGAGTTTCAGCCATAGGATAGAGTTGAGGAATTGGTAGTTGAGGTGGGAGAGGGGGAGGAGATTCAGCGATAGGACTGGGTTGGGGAGTTGATAGAGGTGGGAGAGGAGATACAGGTGGGAGAAGGGGGGAAGATTTAGCGATAGAACTAGGTTGAGGAATTGGTAGAGATGTGAGAAGGGGGAGAGATTTGGCGGAAGGATTCAATTGAAAAATTGGTAGGACAAGTGATTGAGGTGGAGAACAGGGGGAAGACGATCGAAGGGCTGAGAGGCTGGTATTACTAGAGTCGGTGTCGTCCTCACGGACAGAGCTTGTGGATGCACGCTCTGAAGTGGAAGAACGGGCGGCATTGATGAAGGCAGAAGCTCGTTTCACGACATGGGGCCATCTTGATTTAGTCGGAGTAGACATAGGGACGAGGCTACATCTGGTTGCAAATTGGAAAACTTCACAAATGCCCTCGCCTGTTTTGGCTGAACATTCGAGGTAGTGTTTCGCACCGATCTTTTGTGCGACCGCCATTCCCTGCAGGCGGTGAGCGATGTTGTAAAAAGTAGATGTAGAGACAACAGACGTACCTCTTCAGAAGTAACGGGTCTCTGTTTAGTTTTCCTGAGTTCCTCAATGACACGAGGATCGCACCTGAGATCCTTCTTGCAACCGACGAGTAAAAAGGGTAGATTAGGGCAAAAATGCTTCGCTTCCGGGAACCACTGGAATTGATCAACCAAAAGAGATGGATACAACGCTCGGTGCGACAGACCTTTTCCTGAACGTCATCCAATGAATCCAAGTCATCAATCGCAAAGCAGATCAAGATGACGTGCGAGTCTGGATAACTGAGTGGACGGAGTCGGTCATAGTCTTCTGAACCAGATGTATCCCACAATGCCAACTCGACGTGCTTGCCATCGACCTCAACGTCCGCGACGTAGTTTTCGTATACAGTGGGAATCCAGGCCTGTGAACTGCAGTTAGTGTCAGGTTTGAAGGAGGAGTCAGGGTTTAAGACAAAAGAGGCAGTGTTGATATCAGCCGTAAAAAATAAAACTTGTATGATACAGAGTTGGCTAAACGATAAAGAACTAGAGGAATTGCAGTGTACCTCTGGGAATATACCCTTGGAGAACATGATCAAGAGATGGGTCTGTGGGAGGAGGCGAGGTTGAGGAGGCGAGGAGATGAAAAAGTGAGGAGGACGAAGACAGATAGTGGAATGAACGATACCTTTCCACAAGCAGGATCACCAACGATGACGAGTTTCTTTTTGATTTCAGACATTGGGGAGACAACAGGTATTCAGAATTTATAAGAAAAGAGCAAAAGCGTATGGGATGTTGGCTGTCGGGTTGCTGTGTTGTTGTTATCGACAGAGTGAGAGAGGGCCGCACAAGTCCCGCTAGTCCTGCGCATCACTACATCAATATCACCATCACCACGGTGGCGCTGCACGGAAAAGTCAAAATTCAATTCCCCCACAACTGACATATTCATTAATCGTTATTAATGACTTCTCGTTTCCCGCAATTAGACTCGACCAACGTCGTACGTTTCAAAGTTGGCTACCCGGGCAGTGCCTACTACTCCCGATGCTGGTGACGGAACAAGCACATTCCGACAGACATCAGAGGCTAAAATATCCGAGCAGGAGAACGGGATATTAGACCGTGGACTTCGATGAGATGTGTTGAGTGTTGTTGTTCGTCCGTCATGTATTCGTATAACCATAAAGACCTTTCACACCTTGAGAGGTCTTGTGGAACCCTGCAGATCTGAACGATTGGTTTATCATGTCTTTTTTGTGTTTTAGCGCAAGTCAAGTACTCACTGCAAACATCCCACAACCTCGCATCCTCCTCAATCTCATTAACCAACCTAGAAACAACACATTGGTATTCACATTTCCCTGCGGACCTTGTTGGACTTGAGGACAGTCTGACTTTGACTGATGGAGAACTATTGAGAATCTCGGCAATTGACGGACGGAGAATGTGTGGCAAGTCGAGTGCCGCTCGGACCTGTCATAGTATTCCCTTCGCTGTTGCCGACAGCGGCCAAGGCCATAACGCCAAGCGTGAGATGCAATCTCCTTGGAGCGATGATGATACTGGAATCCAAACCTGTTTTGTAGTAGAACCGTTGAGTAAACAATGTTGAAAGCTGTGTAAGTGTAAATGGCAAAACCAGCGCCGACTGAACGCGTAAGATGCTCCTACGCATCACGTGCGTAACCTCTCCTTACCAACTTTGGCTCACACCTTGCCCGGCCTGTCTCACTTCGCTGTCTCAGACAAGCTCGTAAAAATACTCCTAAGCCTGCCTCAATCCTCTCTGCAGGGGTCATCAACTCAAACTTTGTCCTTCAATGATCGATCACAAAATTGCACTGGACGTATCTTCCCTGTCGGAGGAGCTGCCATCGTCGGTTGTGTGGCATGTATGATTGAGAGGACCATTTGGATAGGATAGGATTTGGAGGTGGAAGGGAATGAATGGGACTCCGCCTGCTTGAATGAAGGAGAAGCTCTCAGAGGTCCGCGATGTATGCCAGTAGAGCGGTTTCGTGGTAGTTGAGGTGGAAAGGGTAGTATTGCAAGGCATCGGCATCCTCAAATGCTTCATAACTCCAATACACGTGTTATAAAGACAACTCTGTCCCATATTGATCGCAGGTAGAGTGAAAATGAATTGCATCTCCGCCTCCAAACCACCATGCGAGGATTTTTGTTTTATAGTCAGCGTCTTTTGTAATGTTTTTAACTTCAGCAAGGTGTATAATACAAACATCATATTCACCGGAGCACGTGGTCCCTATATAAAGAAAACGAAAGACATTTTCGTACGCAACTATCTCTGATGAGCCAGTATCGCCATCATGAACCCGAATATAGCAGCCGAGCTAAAAACACGGCCAAAATTCATCTCGAAATTCCCAGCATCACCATACCGTATAATCTCCTCCAAGGATTCAAGGTATTGCTCAACGTCGGGGTCTTCCCTTTGCCGCAAGGTTTGAAAATGCGTCAACGTATCACGGGTGATTTTAAAAAACCGGCACTGTTGACAGTAGCTGCCCTTTAAGGAATCAATCTTTGACGGTACTAGTAACTTGTCCAGAACTTTCAAGAGAGGGCCAAGTGTTTGCTCCCAGTCTTCGATTACTTCTGGGTTACGATTGATTAGATTGCCAAATTTAGGCACGAAATGATCCATTCCGTGACTACAGAACTGTACTGAGAGCCGTACATTGATGAACGATGACACAAACATACAAATCTGGTTGTTGGGTCAACCTATCAGCGCGTCCAATTAATAACTTCGTCATTGATTCTAGGTAACGTCTTGTTGCACTGCAGCCGTCATCGGCATCGTCTCCGTCAACAAAGAACTGGCCACTCCGGTCCGGGTCAATAAGAAAATCACGAAAGGAATAGTGGAGGGGACGGATGGGCGTGGATCGGTCGTGGATGCCAGCAAGCAAAGATCCCATGCTACGAAGGGTGGGTTCCGCCGCTTCCGCGTCATACTTGTCGTGTTCAGGTTGGACAGTCTGATGCATGGTGATCAATGCCTCTAGAGTAAGAGGTTCGAGCGTAAACAAGACGTGGCGCATAACAGATCGGAAACGACTGAGGACAAGTTCTTCCGGTCTATCGCCCATGATCTCCTTCAGAATGCCAACGTACATGCCATCCAGAAGCTTGGTGCCTCCGCTTTCTGTCTGCAACATAAGCTTCTGGTAACGCTCATGTTCGGACAGCCCAGCCCTCTGGCCCCTGTCTGACATGATGTTGTCGCAGGCGAGGTGAGCCCACCCAAATAGACCATCAGACTTCTTTGCAAGCGCCACGATCTCATCGGCACTAAAACTGTAATCAGAATCGCCGAGCCGATTGGAGATGTAGATCTGAATATCACATTCAGTGGAAGACATTGGGATCTCGTCCATCGACATGCGCTTGATATGGGAGGCACCATCGAAGGCTTCACAGATGTCGGGCAGCGGTCTGGAAGTAATCAGGATGCGTACATTGTTAGGGAGGCCGCTTCGTGAGAAGATAGAGAATGTGCTTCATAGTCGGTGGATCATCGTTCTTGTCTAGAGCGTCTATCACAATCACGAGACGTCCGATGATGCCCCCCGAAATGGCGGAAAGCGGCTCCTTTATGAGATACTCCCATTGCTGGATGACGTCGGCAGTGGTGGTTACTGAGGGGTCGCGAGCAACCACGCTGGACAAAGCCTGCTTCAGCCAAAGGTCTCCAATTGCCAAATCATGGGATATCGTGGAGAATAATTTAGCATGGCGTTTTACGTCGCCGTGTTCAAAGCAGAAGCATGACCCAAGAGCACCGGACTCCTTCATCGCACGAGCGATGGTATGAGCGATGGCTGATTTTCCGGTGCAAGCAGTACCAAAAAGCCAGAAAATACGAGGCGCGTTGGGATCAGCATCATCGATCCAGTTGATTACCTCGTGCAACACTTCTTCCCTAGTGCCGTCCAAGCAGACCTTATTTGTGTCGAGGCCTGCTCCTTCAGCATACGAAATTCTGTTTGGGAGTTGATTGTCGCCTTGACCGCGAGCGAGCACATAAGTAGGGATGTTATCCGACATGCTTGACAGCATACCTAATTGCCTGATATCGTCTAAAGCATGTCGAATGTTTTGCCGAATGTTGTGAGTGGTAGTCGAGATGTCATTGGTAGTAGTCAGAGCATGGAGCTGTTGCATCAAATTCTCAATTGCCTTGGTATACTTTGCGACCGCTTCATTCGTGTCCGAGAATACGCCTTTGCCGAGTCGGCTTACTGCATTATTGTCAGAGTTCAATCCGTTCTACATCATCGCACTCGTTGCTGACTCACAAAATTTGGGTTGAGAGTAAACTTGGATGAACTTGGCGCATTCGAACACAACTTGACTCGCCTGTGACAGGATGTCTTTCATTGAAATCAATTTTTCCATTCGACCATCCTCAAGCAAGAAATCGTAAACATCTGCAATTTTTGACTGAAGCTCTTGAATCGACCAATCTTGATTAGCTTGTGCAAGTATGGCCTTTTATGGACTCGTGTCAGTACCAATGACGAGCGTATGTCAGTGGGTAAGTATACCTGAGATGCCCAGGAGAGGACGCTCAACGCAACCTTCTCGTGAGGATGGATCTGTTAATTGTTGAGTATGATCAAACACCGAGGATCAAGCAAATGAACATTAGCAAGTCCTTTGACAACATGGTTAAACGCTTCCAAGGTCTCGAAAAAGTCGTTATAGGGGACGGGGCTTAATGCTTTGGGGGTAGGGTATTCGATAGGATTATAGTCGTTATCTGAAACGGGGCTTGATGCTCCGCGAGTAGGATATTCGGCGATAGGATAATAGTCGTTATCTGAGACGGGACTTCTGCGAGCAGGATATTCAGTGAAGTCAGCGTAAGGATCGCCGTATTGAGGAGTTGGTAGGACAAGCGATTGAGGTGGAGAACCTCATAGGTTAGTATTGCTAGAGTCGGTGTAGCCCTCGTGGACAGAGCTTGTGGATGCACGCTCTGGAGTGGAAGAACGGGCGACATTGATGATTCGCTTCACGGCACGGGACCATTTTGATTTAGTCGGCGTAGTCCGAGGAACAAATATAGCCGCCCTAGTCGCATATTGGAAAACTTCACGAACGCCCTCGCCTGTTTTGGCTGAACATTCGAGGTAGTGTTTCGCACCGATCTTGTGTGCGAGTGCCATTCCCTGCAGGTGGTGAGCGATGTTGATGAGATATAGAGACAACAGACGTACCTCTTCAGGAGTAACGGGTCTCTGACTATACTTCCTGAGTCCCTCAATCACACGAGGATCGCGCCTGAGATCCTTCTGGCAACCGACGAGTAAAAAGGGTAGGTTAGGGCAAAAATGCCTGACTTCCTTGATCCACTGGAATCATGCGCCTCTGATCAACCAAAAGAGACGGATACAACGCTGGGCGCGACAGACCTTTTCCCTAATGTTATCCAACGAATCCGGTGAATCAATCGCGAAACAGATCAAGATGACATGCGAGTCTGGATAACTGAGTGGACGGAGTCGGTCATAGCTTTCATTACCAGATGTATCCCACAAGGCCAACTCGACGTGCTTGCCATCGACCTCAACGTCCGCGACGTAGTTTTCGAATACAGTGGGGTCGTAGATCTGTTAACTGCCGTTAGCGTCTTTTCACAGGGATTGAATACGTGGTAAGTCAGGCTTTAGAGGCGGTGTTAGTGCCGATATCAGCCGTAAAGGATACGATACAGAGGGAACTGTTAACAACGAAATCGTAACGTACCTCTGGGAATGTTCCCTTGCAGAACACGATCAGGAGACAAGTCTGTGTGAGGATGGTGTGTCAGTGGCGGTGTAAGAAAGTAGGTAAGAGATGGAAAAGTGGGGCGGACGAAGAGAGATAGGAGAATGGAATGAACGGTACCTTTCCACAACAACCATCGCCAACAATGACGAGTTTCTTTTGGATTTCAGCCATTGTGGAACCACAGGTATTCAAGTCAAAGACAGAAAAGAAAAGAATAAAAGCGTATGGGATGTTGTCATCGACAGAGTGAGAGAGAGGGCACTTGGCATGGAACCCGCACAAGTCCCGCGCATCACTACATCACCACCACCATCACCACGAGGCCACGGCGCCGCCGCCCGGAATCAACTCAAAACTCAATTCCCCCACAACTGACATACTCGTTATTAGGTCCATGACTTCCAATTTCCCACAATTCGACTCGACCAACGTCGTACGTTCCAAAGCTACTCGGATAATGGGATGTTACCCCGTGGACGTCGATGAGATGTGTTGAGTATTGTACAATGTAGCTGGTCCAGTCAGTCAGTCATCAAAAGGGAAAAACACTGACACACACCTCGAGAGGTCTCGTTTCAGTAATGAACCCTGCGGATCTGAACGATTGGTTTATCAAGTCTTTTGTGTCGTTAGCGTCAGTCACCCTCATAACCCAAGTACTCACTGCAAACATCCCACAACCTCGCACCCTCCTCATGAACCCATCGGGGACCTAGAAACAACACATGGGCATTCACATTTCCCTCTACATTGTTGGACTTGAGGGCGTCCATGGTGTCCAGTCTGACTTTGACTGATCGAGAAGAGTTGAGAATCTCGGCAAATGGACGGGCGGAGAGTGTACAGCAAGTCAAGCGCGACTGTGATAGTATTCCCTTCGTCGCTGCTGCTGCAGGCCATGACGCCAAGCGTGAGATGCAACCTCCTCGGATCGATGACGATACTGGGATCTAGACCTTGTAGTAGAACCGTGGAGTGACCATGTGTAAGTACGCGTATACGATCTCCTGCGCATCACGTGAGCGTGGGATCCAAGTAATCCAAGGATTTTTGGTTTATAGTCAGCATCTTTTGTAATGTTTTTAACTTCAGCAAGGTGTACAATACAAACATCATATTCACCAGAGCACGTGGTCCCTATATAAAGAAAACCAAAAGACATATAAGATTTTTCGGACGCAACTATCTCTGATGAGCCAGTATCGCCATCATGAACCCGAATATAGCAGCCGAGCTAAAAACACGGCCAAAATTCATCTCGAAA
>KN818607.1:0-10810 GCA_000827485.1 Amanita muscaria Koide BX008
GGGGCCATCCTTCACTCGTTGGCATCTCTGCTCAGTGGTGTCTCGGATCAGTCCATGCCTATCCGCCCACTCCATTCCACTTTTCACGAGCTCCTGGCGGCCCCGTGGCCAGACACTCACCAGGACTGCAGTGGGGCACACCCCACCAGGGGTCCAGGTCTGACGAAGTTTAGCCAGGTCTGGACTCTGGGGAACCCGGAATGCATTAGGTCCGACGAAACACCACCATCCCTGGTGTCCAAATATTTTAAGTTAAGGACTTGAGGTGAATCAGATAACGCAATGCCCATTTTGGCATTAACCGTGCAAAATTCAATTGAGGGGCGCCATTGTCTTCGCGTATTTTGAGCTAGCGATGGTCGGGGTTAATCCATAAAATGACCACGTTGCATTGGCTGTTCCATATATAGCCTCGCCACCCATCATCGAGGGTCATTTCTCATCGCGTTTTTTGAGCTAGCGTTTGTTGGGGCTAATGGATAACCGTCGTTGTGGGTGCAGTGCGTGAGATTACATGGGAGTGCCAGTTGGCCACTTACCATCCGATAATAAGTACAAGGAATGAGTCAACGGCAAGAAAATAGCGTGGGCATGTGAAGCTTCCACAATGTGATATGGCCCTTGAATCAGGCTTGGAGCAGATATTTACATTGACGTCCATCATTTGGATCTTGTTAAGTTGTTAGTTAAAATTGATTATTTCGATAATAATAATCCAATATAATAATTGTAGCTAGCAAGGAACGACATCAATCACAAGTATCTAAGTGAGAATGCAATTGGCTCAACGTTTTCCTCTACTTGCAGTGTATTACTGAAAGAGATTTGGGAGGGCGAACTAGGAAATTGCCGGTGTGTCTCAAAAACTCTTCGAACATTAAGCATCATCCGACCATTCATGAGACCGGGCAACGTGAAACCAACTACGCCCCCAATGTCAATGTTTGAATCCTTTTTGGAGGTTATTCAGTTTCAGTTTCATATTGTAACGAAATACTGACCGAAGTGAAAGATAATACAATATTCAGGAAATATACAAGCCCGATACTGTCCAAGGTTTCGTGTATATTCCTTGGAACACTGGTAAAGAACCTACATGAGAGTATAGGTTACGGAATCACGTAACAACGTGGGGCTAATGTTTGTTAACATTGGTGAACCTTGTTGATAACAATATTGATAACCTCGACGTAGGGTCAATACGAGGACAAAGGCTTCGAAACTGAGAAATTTGAGTCATTCAATGTGCGGCGTCTTCTGTGTAATCACATACCTTGCTACCAAAGTCCAATAAACCCAACTATACGTTGAAGGGTCCCGAATGACGCAAAAGGTCAGCCCGTGGACTAGAGTACCAACCACGGCTGTGATTTGAACGGCAGTTTAGTTGGTGCAGTGTTTTTTTCAGGTCACAACAACTCACGTTTGGAGACAATCAAGATATAACACCCACGAATGACTAGCCCGGTTATCAATAAGACCTGTGAGAAAAAAAGGACCCCGCAGAACCATGCGATGCGCCGAGATGATCCATAAAGCGCATAGAGTCGCAGTTGCAGTATCACTTGATGAATGTCAACAATCGTTAAATCATAGGCTAGTCGACAACCTACATTGGACAGCCCATGTATTCAGAGTGCCAAGGAAAGTTTCAAATAACAGCCACTTCTGACCTAAGTTCGGTTGGTCTCCAAGAAAAGTAGACCGTCTGGCAGGAATCACTCACATCTGTGTTTCAAAAGGAAAGCGTCACAACAAAATGAACAGTGAAATCACGGTCCACGGAACATATCATATAGGGACATACACCTAAGGTGGACAGTCAGAGCTGTTGGGCTGCGAGGAAGCGATAGCGCACATCGTCGGAACCAGAACCACTCAGGGCGACTAAGAATACGTCGAAGAATCAGACATAGCGTTTAATCAGAGAATCGAATCCGATCGCATACCGGAGAATCCGCTACTGTCATGGGATGAGGTCATTGGAATTTGGTAGCAGTTACGTTCAAACTTCGAGACATACATTATGACGAGAAGCCCACAGTACCTGCTCTTCAATGATAGATGTCAGCTCTGGCGTCGGCAGACAACAATGCGTGTATATTCACCCACAGGAACAGGCATGTTGCGAGTGTCCACGGTTTTTCTTGTAGCTAAAGTTGTCTTAAGTAAACCTCAAGCGAGCCGGAACAATATGCTAAGTTAGCTAACCCAGAAGAGATCGATCTGTAACGCCGGGAATGTCAAAATTCGTGATTAGAAAAGCTTTTAGGAACCCACCTCGTCCGTTAATGTCAAGGCTGCCACGACTGTCTGTCAGCCCTCCCGCGCCTACCGAAGAAGAGTTTCCTCACAATAGTCATATAGCAATATGGACAGTGCAACACCTTCAACCATAAACAGTGAGAGAGTAATAAACAGCGCATTTCGGTCTCGGCTTACTTCTGACAATGAGACCACGCTCAGCGGCTCCCTGTATGTCGCTAAGCGACATGTGCGTGCTGCCGTCTTGGAGATTGAAAATTGGTGTGGCCAAAGTTAGAATTGAAACCCAAACCTGACAGATGGAAATGAGCGCGTATGAGCAATGAATGTCGCCAGTTTCACTCAACTTTAAGTTACATGTGGGCCTGAACTGATCATTTTAGCATCAGTTGAGCCTCAATCGCCGGCGGAGGTGCTCAGGTGATGAGAGCAAGGGTTGGATTTAGCTCACCGCAGAACTTAATGTGGGGCCAAATATGGCAACTATTCTCTGTGACGTGAATCCAGAAGGACCAGAACTATGTAATAGAATAGACTGTGAAACATCTGTGACATTGAAAATCGGACAAATATGTACGTGTCATATCCCTCCGCTGGAGCGCGATCCTTTGAACTTCATTCAGGGGTCGGCATTTACTAAGGGAAAAAATGACTACATAGTATGTTTGGACCCTGGCCGGCTTGGGCCATTGGCCAGCATTAGAACCTAGACCAATATACTTATTACTCAATACCGCACGATCCCTTGATTTTCTTACGCGTATTTTATCGGCTCAGGACGGAGGTGATATCAATAGCCCAAGCCGCCGCGCTCGTGCACAGGAGTGTCCGCCGCCCCGGGCGCCTCCTCCTAACACCGTCATTGGCAACTTCAAGGCTCATTGATGCAGAACCTGAAATTATCTTGGGCCCAATTCCAACATCTCCGGAACACCTCTCAGGAATATGATAGGGGACCCCGGGATATGTGAGGCATTAATTCACACACCCAGACTCAATCAGGCTTACACAACGCCAGGGTCTCATGATATATTCGGGTCCGTACAAACGACGACGGCGACCTAAGTCGCTTAGACTTATACTTAGCGCCAGAGAAATCATATTATTCCCGGAATCAGCGAATAGGGAACTCTAGCGGCCCATCCATCCCACTGCTTCCCAAAGCGAGCCCGTAATTCCCTATCCTCTTCGGTCATCCTTCTTAGCATCGCTATGATACCCGGGATGAAGTACGCGATAAAGGTGTAGACCAGAATTTGGCCAAATATGTTGTTCATCACCCCCGATTCTCGGATCCACGAACCCTTTGTACCATGTAATGCACAAAGGGAGAGGAAATTGGCAATGACGCCCACGTAACTAGGGTGTCGTACAATGCTGTAGGGACCGGTGGTAACCAGTACGTGATCAGCGTGAATGCATAGTTCAAACGTGAAATGCTTTCCGAGCGCTTGGAAGCATTGGACGCGTATCGTGGTTCCGATCAAGGCTAGCGGAACAGCGAGAAGTGCGAATTTTGTTAGGCGAATCTGGCTCGCGTCGCCCTCATAAAGTAATGTTTCCAGTAAAGGTTGCGAAATTGGGAGTGATGGGAACACCAATGCTGTCAGAACGGCGATTTCTGCAGATGCGACCAGCCAGAAGCAGATCTAGACAAAGTTCGTCGTGAGCAATCCAGGAAACAACAATGAAGTACATACAGTCAAGAACGATATAGTAGCTGACGAACAGCGTAGAAGCACCTCAGAATAGGTTTTGATCACGGCGCCATCCTTCACACCCTGTCTCGGGTTTGGCGCCTTGTATGAGATGTGGCTGCACACCGTCACGAGAAATAGGCAAGGTAGTTTGATGAGGATGCATATGGTGGAGTTCATTGCAGGCGCTCCGACATGCAGTCTAAACGACAAAAACTTCAAACATTTTCTTGCTCAAGCGGTCAAGCCCAAAAATAACAGCCACAAAGTCAGGCACTCCCTGAATCGAGATGGCCTCTGTTGAAAAGGGTTAATTGGCCAGAAAATAATTAGTAACCGAGCCTAAGCGAAACGTGGGCGTCTTCGATTACGAACTTAGTAATCAGGAGTACAAAATTTCCGCGAGGTTCAGTTTTGTAACTTTTGTGTGGCATTTGGTGTTGCCACATCTTAGATGCGTGCCTCACCTAAGGCACCTCGATTTCTGCTGACTAATACACCTTTAAGGTTAGGTTATGGTGCCCACTTATACTCACCCTTGGAGGACTTGAGTCGATCGAGGTGAGAATGGCAGGTGTTTGGCCCGAAAAGATTTCGTGCTATTTCTTTGGCCAATCGGATGAGTTGCCGGTTGCCTTTTAATCGTCATAACTCATGCGCGCGGAGCACCTGCGATGTTCGTCAACTACAGAGGCCTTGAATGCCTTCGCATACCTCCCTTGGAGGGCCCTCGATCGAGGTTTTCGTTCCAATAATGGCAGGTCATTGCCCCGAAAACGCTTCACTTCTTTCTGTTGGCCAATCGGATGATTTGGGTCAATCACAGTCCCTAGCATTGATCATCGATCATGTGATGATGTGCCTAGAGCACCGAGCTAACGAGGTTCGTCAACTCAATTCGATTGAACCCGGGCCTGGAACATTTTCCAGACAGGCCCAACTCGCTATTCGCACAATTGTCCCTCATAGTTGGTAGTCGAAGTTGAAAAGATTTGCCTGTTGTTGAGATAACGAGGAGTCAGGATAGGTTCGACCGCGCCCCGTTCCTTCACAAGGTTCGTATTCGACATCACTGCTTCTCCGTTTTACTGTTTTATCAGTATACCAAACAGATGTTGGCCACACATAGCAGCAAATGAGTCTGTTCTCAGCTGAAGCAGCACATGCCGCAGAGACTTAGCAGGAGCACGAGCCTCGTACAGTATGATATTTATATCGTTCAATAACGCTGTATTTTGAAATTTAATGCCAGTGAAATACCCCAGGACTCGGACAGGACTGCGTACTTAGTATCAGGGTGTTAGCAGGTAGTAGTACCTGTAGTACTATCAGCAAAACACTAAAAATGCCTTCAAGGCATACAAATCACCAAATTGATTCTACCCAAGAACGCAGGTCAGCCTCCCTTGCACCGCTGCATCAACACGTTCCTTCTGGTGTTTGCCAAGAGTCTTCGTCCCTGGATCTTTGTCGACGTCGTTATGCAACCAGCTTCAAGAAGCTTTGCTTTGGGTTTCCACCCCTCGGCTTGTCGACTATGTCCAATGGGTCTGCTCTCACACCTCGTACAAACATGGCTTGGGGAAATCCAAGCATCGATGAGGGTAATTCAATCATTGGAGAGGAAGAGAGAAGCTGCATGAAGGTAGAAATCGAGGGACAGGGGTCCACAGTGCATGGATCGTTCTACAGGTCTCTTTTATCAGTTTCTTCCCCCGGGCCTCTGCTGAACTCCCTTACACTGCGCCAAGGTACATATAACTCAACGGAGACTGGAGAAGACGGGAGTGGTGATGAAGAGGGAAATTTAGGGCACGAGAGAAGGACAAGACCAGCTCCAGGAACACCACCATCACTCTCAAATCCCACCACTCGCTCCTGCGCCGACGTCCTTTCACGCCACTGTCGGAGCAGGTGCATCTCCTCAACATGATGTAGACGATAGACAACTGGGACCGTAGAACATCAGACGAGCCTCGACAGAGGATGTCAGAAGGCTCGCAAAGCCTCAACGGCGAAGGCTCCAACTATCCAAACTTAATGCGAACAGATCCAGGCACTTGCCAATGACCCAACAACTTCCAAATACGACCGCACAAAACTCCAGGAACGGCTCGCTAAACTTAGCGATGGTATAGCCATCATCAAAGTCAGCGGTTCATCCAAAGCCGAAGTTGGCGGAAAAGGACAGATACAACGATGCTCTCAACGCAACTCATACTGCTGTCGAGGAAGGCATCCTACCAGCTCAGTAGGTGTCGCGTTTCTCAAAGCATCTCTCACTCGCCATGTCATCACCTTGAAGCGCAAGTGGATCAGCTATCCCCCGTTGTGCCTGATGCGATACCCTCCCTTTGCAGCGTCGTGAGTCGTACCCACTGTGAATCCCATATGGTTTGAAGACTAAGGTTTATCTTGTTCTGCAGTTCGAGATCAGATGATGCATGGGCATGGACACTGCACTGATCCTGATCTCGATGCACAAAATTAAGTTCCCATTGGGTCAAACATGCAGGACTCTTCCTCGTAACCCAGATCAACTTGATGGAGACGCAGCTCTTGTATCTCCCGTCGAAAGCAAGATTTAAGGGCATAAAAGCCTTAGCTGTTGACAAGGTAACTAAAGCCGGTCGTGCAAGGGATCAAGCTCAGCGGGCGCAAAATCGATCAGCACTCCAAAGCCATCCGCCTCCCGCCCTGTCTGCTCAGTTATCAGCGATCTACAGAGCTTCTGGTCGCGTATCCCTTGCTGTTCGCGGCATCGTCAAAAGACTGTCAGCCACTCATTTGGCGAGTAATCGCGCGCCTGCTGTGCACGCAACTCTCAGCCATGACTCCACGTCGTCGTTGTCCTCTTCTGATATGGCATCTTTGCTAGATGACGCTGGCTCTTCCTCTTCTTCTGGTTGGACCAGCAATGACTCGTGTTCAGAAGACGAGAATGGCAACGATGGAATTCTCCATGCAAATCCCGCGGAGGAAGATGCCGCGGACACTACAATAATTATGGCGAATCCCAGGTATTGTCTCTGTCGAAAGCAACTATCGGTACCAAGCACCCGTTCAAGCTTCGCCCCTTTTCCCCAGCAAGCGCATATAAGAACGTTCATCGCAGAGGACGGAAAGCTTCTGATACATCTTCGATCAGCACAGTGATTCCCTCTCCAACACTGCCTGCGGCTACCGCTCCTAGTTCAACGTCTTTCTTGTTTCCTTTAAGAGGGCCTGCATCACGCCAGCAACTCCTCTGTCGTGACTCGAGAAGGGTTGCACCTTTGTCCGCTACTCCCGATATCTCTTGCAGAGCCGAAGTCACGGAAAGCTCGACGGAGCCTTCAATCTCTCGTGGTGTCAGCGCGACCTTGTCAACATCAAGTACAGGCAACTTCTTGTCTTGTATGTGGGTCGCAGCAACTACTGCCAAGGCTCAGCCCGTAGAGCAACGCGCTGGCCATCTTCATGTCCCTGGCGCTTTGAGACGGCTTGTACTTGCCCACTCAAGATCTAGCATGTTCAACCGATCCAACGGCAGTCAAGCGCCGCACCCAATTGAGGTTCAGCTGCCCTTCTATCTTCTGGACGATCTTGCATTGCCTATGCTTCTTTCTCTATTCTTATTTCTCCACCTGTGCATGGACACACCTGCCTCTCTTTACCTTGGTTATTATCCACATGCTACTCATTCTATCTTTCCTGGGACTCGACATGGACTTGTGTACGTTGTGGAACCCGAGCCTTATCGCCCGTAATATACTCTTCTCTCCTTGGACACTCAACCTCATACCATACTTGTCACACCATGCACATCACTATGTACATACTTTCTATGCGAATCAACCACTATGCTATTTCAAGAAAATGAAGCAAAATACAACAGCAGTGCAACCTGTGATAGCAGTATAGAAAATGCTGTGCGAATGAACGAATAATTTTTTCAAGAAATGAGATGGCGTAAGTGTAGCTAGTTCACAGCAATATGAGAAAATGGTCAAAGTGTACAGCTGAAGGGTTATGAAGCAGCTAACTCACATTTCTGAGATCTCGTACTAACACTTCACCCCGGGTGAAGAAGAAGGCATCATGGTCGGTTTGTAATGAATCTTCGACTCAGTGGCAGCGAAAAGGGCAAAATGAGTGGAGGTGACAGATCTCCTGGAAGACGAGTCGACGAACTGTGTCCGATTGGCATGATCAATGTCAATCACCAGAATGAGAGCGAAACGTTCTTCGTGGATTTGGTCATTGCTACTAGACGGATGCCTCCGAACAAGAGTGGCAGGATCAGTCGGAGTGGCAGGATATCAAAGAGAATCTATGATTACTCGAGCTTGCGATTCCGACTGGTAGAGAAGGACAAGCGGGGCACCCAGAACGGTCGGTCAGGACCCTTGGTCCCGAACATATAGTTGTAGAAAGTGACACAACTAGGAAAAAATGAATTAAGTCAGCGCGTTATAGTCTACATGATGATGAAGCGAAGCACGGATATCATTCTTTATAGCAGCAGATATAAACAAATCCACTAGTGATGCCACCGGGACTACCGCTTCTCTCGCACATAGAAATGCAGAGTGACGTAACTGTCACCAGTACAACAAAAAAGATGCCAAGGAGGGATATATCTAACCGCCAGAATGCTTTCCGAGATGCGTTAGTGAGGAGAATAAAGTCAAGGATAGTAGCAACCGATACTCACTTGAGCATGTAAACCAAATGTCGATAGGATGGTTGCTGCGAGGACATCTAGCTCCACGCCGTACTGAGTCCTGACCACATGTGTTAGTAAAGGAAAGACTCAGAAGTATACTGTCAAACCTTGACTTCCCTCAGCTGTAGGTATCTCTCAGCCCATTTACCCGCTTCAAACGCGGCATGGAAGAACGATATGATATGAAACCGCTGTAATGGCTTCAAGTAACTGTGCCTCTGCTGATCAGCAACCCCGTGAATAGCAAGCTATCGGCAACAGTGTCAGATCCTGGAAAACGATCGAGGTTTGGTGGGGACATACTTCTTGTAATGAGCAGTGTCCTAAGCTGTGTTCCCCATCCTGCTCATTTATATCCCTGTAATAACGTTGTCAATGCTCAATGATGCAGGAAGTAAACTGGGAGAATTGCGTACAGGTAGTAGAATGTATAAAGCCGAAGAGTCGGTGGGCGCAGCGGGACTTGGTTTCGGAGCATGTTCGGTTTGGCTGGGGAAATTTTTCCTGAACCCGAAGGAGGGTTTGCCGAAGTAGAAGGCGAGGCTGCCGGCTGAGTCGTGGAGGATTTGTTCTTCGCCCAAACCTGATGCGCAGTACAGTTTTCAGGTGGAGCAAGTGCAGAGCAACGAGGAGAAGAAGGTGCAGGTGCGCTTTTGAACGGACGATTCCCCCACGCCGACTGGACAGGTGGCGCCGTTGGGGAAGAGAGACCTGGAACTATCTTCTTCGGGGCCGGGGGCATGTCTAATGTCGGGAACGATTCTTGTCCCCACGTTGCGGGTGCCAGGGATGTATAGCTCATGCTGGAGAAGTGGAGGGAGGCGGGAACGTGCTCCGTCATAAGCATGGTGACTTCCGTCTTCATGCTTTCATCGGCAACATCTACAGGAGTTTGCTCTCTGTATACGCTATTGTCGTATTCTATTTTTCCATCCGTCATCTCAGAGAGTCAGAGTTAAGGGTTAACGTCGGTTTGCATGAGATCGGAGGACTTGAAAAGGCAATGAGCTGCAAAATCTACGAGATCTGGGCATAACGCTTACCAATTTTCCTCCGCCCCACCACAGTTCGAGGTTGCTCCTATCTCCCATATTACCAGCGACTATGTTATAGGAACCAAGTTCCCCACTCATTCTACGCAATTCATTATTGGTGCACCAGCAAAAGACGATCAAAAACCTTACGCGTTGACAAAGACGAGCGCTACATCGTTTCCCTTGGTGGCATTCGGTCCAGCCTTGAGATCATTGGGCAGCGAGGTCGAAATCTTGGCCGAGGAGTCGAAGAAACTTGTGAGAGCATCTATGGGAGGCACGACAAAGTCGAGGGACTAGTAGGGAGACGGAAAGTTGAACGCTGAGCGTGAACAGATAGCGCCGTCCTTGCAGGCTTGTACGCGCCACGGGATCCTTCTAGTAAGTAGGCAGGGGTGTCGACGCGCTCTATGCCGTTTTCGCTAATAGCAGGTGCAGGTTCGTTGTTTGAAGAAGGTTTAAGGGTTAGCAAGAAGTTGGATCCCACACCGTATATCAACCGTTGCGGAGTCTGGGCAGTGGGAGTGGATTCATATTTGAGGACGACGGCGGTTACAAATTGATTGAGGGTGGAGTTTAGGGCTGGATGATATGGAGTAATACCAGGGGTGAAGACGGGCGAGTCCGATGATACCAAAAGGTATTGACCGGACCGTTGTGTTCAGGGATGAGGGAATGGCCTGGATGTCGCTCCCAGCCGCCAATTGCAAAACCGCCACCGCGTTGCTCCTTGTCTTGGTTAAGTTTCCTCAAACAGTCCAGAATTGACATGAATATGCCAAGCATGGCTTGATGCTAATCTTGATCCTTTCTCCAAGATCTGCAATCTCTGAATTACGTAGATACGAGCTCTCCAGCTTGCAAACGTTAAAGCATAAGTGCTGCATCACCTGAAGGCATGCATGAGCTAGATCTCGGTTGACATCCTCCACATCAACAAGGAAAGGCCCGCTCCGGTCACGAGTGGCGAGGAACTCGTGAAAGATGGAATGGAGTGGACGGATAGGCATAGACTGATCCGAGACACCACTGAGCAGAGATGCCAACGGGTGAAGGATGGCCCCCACGTCGTAACAAGCACAGTCCTTCGACTGCCGTACAGCAGC
>KN818613.1:0-10710 GCA_000827485.1 Amanita muscaria Koide BX008
ACTGACAAGTATCACATACAATGTGCCACATACACTTGCTGACATAATACATCCTTGGAAATGTCAAAAAAGTGGTTTTAAACACTTTTTTTGCAGCATCTGGACTGCACAAGGACTGCACAAGGACTGCACAGGGACTCCACATGGACTCCTTCTCCTGGATTTGGGGGGGATTGGGAATCCACAAGGAATCTACTGGGAATCTACTGGGAATACAAGGAGTCCACAAGGATTCCACAAGGAAGGGGGGGGGAGTGTAAAGTACTGCAAAATCCAACCACGGCCGCAACGTTCCGCACTCTTCACCATTTCCAGCTACTCAACTTCGAAGCGAAATGTTCCGCATATGAATACTTTCAAACTCTCGTCCGTGAGACAGATAACACGGGCCTCATCCAAGTAAAGGTACTTAACTCTGCACCTTTCTAATGTCAAGCAATTGGTACATGTTAAATAAACAATCAGGATAGATATAAAGAGTTTTTACGAATGACTCACGAGTGGCGGCATCTAAAAATGATGAAACGGGCTGGACGTCGACATGATGATAGCGGCGCAAAGAAAGAAGGATCGTGTGCTATTCTATGTCCTGCTTGTCCTCAGCCAGGGATCAACTTACCGGTGAATTGGGAGAATGCTCCTGATGATACTGCGTACGTTTTCTTTATCAAGTTGGTTCCATATGATAATATTTACTTATACTATAGCTGGCTTTATACACTCTTTCTCGCCCTCGATGCAAACTTCCGCATGAGTCGCAAAAAAGTATCGAACGAGGAATGTGATCCATGCCTCACACAAAACCGGGGATATTTTGTAGACAATAGTGATTATCAGGATCATCTCAAAACTTATGGCGGTCAGCGTCAAGCGGTATGTTCTCATATAAGTTCTGTTTTTTCAGTCAAAGCTCAGGAACACAGCCAAGTACCTGTGTATCGCACGATGCTGTCAACAGCGCCGATACCAAGGACGCACGAGGCCTTCTGATCACTGGGATAGGGACTGTTGACTGTGCGCGACACGATATGAAACGCCCGAACAGTGTAGGTGACTTGCAAAAAGGGGAAAGGTAGATATCTTTCTCACTTCCAGTGCTTGTCACATCAACTGATCCTTCCCAAATTTGGAGATACGTGAATATGGATTACCTGTTTTATTCTGGTCTCAAGAGCACCTTGATTCGGAGGATGGTCATATCGTACGACATCGCATGTCAATGGAGCATTAATTTCGAGACGAGAATGCAGACATGCTTCCCCAGAACTTGGCTTGTCAATAATACTACGACAACAGATGTCATTCTCCGATTTCTCATCCCCAAATTCCACCTACCAGCTCATGTCGAAAAATGTCACCAGGACTTCTCTTTCAACTACATGCCCAAGGTCGGCCGTACTGATGGTGAAGCACCAGAACGCGGGTGGTCTCGGATCAATGATCTCTCAAATAGTACACGGGAAATGGGACCAGGGTCAAGGCAAGATACAATCGAGGATAATATGAATGACTCGAACTGGAAGAAGGTCACAGCAATGGGTATGTGAATTTTTTTACATATGGTGAAGCGGAAGTTCTAATTTTATCTAAAGGAGTAATCTTTTCTCGAAAGCTAAAAGCCGCTTATCATGAGAACAATATACAATATCAGGCATGGAAGCAATTGTCAGATGTTTTGGACCCTCAACAAGTCTCCGTATGGTCAGATGAGGTACAAGCATGGGAAGCCGATGCCACTCAACCTAACCCATTCCGGCCAAGATTGAATGGTGCGCTTTGCCATCCGCTTTTCTAAAATAATTGTATCTTAATAAGTCGGATTACAGAGCCAACCCAGGCTGAAGTACATCTCAAATTAGCCCAGAAAGATATGCAAGACATCTTGAAAAACGGTTCGATGATCAACCCGGTCAACTGTCATATCAGTCCGAGTGCCATGATTAACATGGGCCTCGAGTTGGAAGATGCAAGGTGTGTTTTCTTTTCCATACTAATAAATAATAGTTTCATGAAACTCTTGGGAAAGACGCAAGCTGCAATCTGAGATCCAATCGCTAGGTCCGCACGCAACCCCACTTCAGCAGGCACAAAGCCAAGAAAAACTGAACATTCTATATCGAAAACTAATCTCCTGGTTTGAAATACAAGCCATCTATATCCCAGCTGTTGCAACCCTTCGAGCACAACCTTCTCCGACGGAGCGGTTTGATATTCCCGATATTTCCATCACGAATATGGAACTCTGGCTCCC
Organism: Amanita muscaria Koide BX008; assembly: GCA_000827485.1. Classification (NCBI taxonomy): domain Eukaryota; kingdom Fungi; phylum Basidiomycota; class Agaricomycetes; order Agaricales; family Amanitaceae; genus Amanita; species Amanita muscaria. Next base: position 2,252 of record KN818613.1, read on the forward strand.
TTCCAGCATCGGATACAAAGTCCACTGTGACCAACGTCTTGGTGAATATGAATGGCTACTCCGAGAGGCACAAGCTCGTGATTCCCTCGAGGGCCTTCGTCAAAACCTACGTCTTCGCGATTTCCTTCAAAAGAGGAAAAAAGATTGGGCATGTGGAGTACGTCAAAACACTCGATCACAGGCACTAATCAATCAGGCAAACACCAAGATTGCCGCAAGCGCCGCTAAATATCGTGTTGCACGCATTGCTCTTGGTCAACTGGCTCCAATCCTCAACAAGGGTTTTTTGTGGACATCCGAATTGCGCGAACTCAAAGAAACCAATATTGAAGGTCTTCCTGCAGAAGGTTGGGGAGAGGGTCGGCGGACATTATCATGGATATGGATGACAGTGGGGATTACTGACGAATCGAGCCCGCCTCAACTAATTGATGGTATGTCGAAATTGTTTCATTTCGACACTAGTCCAGATGCCCACTGGTTTCAACTTTCCAGCCCTGAGAGTTCAATGGTGCCGTGCCCGAGCACGCCATCTACGATGGTCAGAAGAAATTAGCTTGCTTAAGGAGGAGATGCGTCGTGTTTTGGCTTACTGTTCTTGGTACGGACAGTGGTGGCTAGACCAAGCAAATCGGTACCAGGTCGAAAAACGTGATCCATTGTCAGAAGGGCTGTCCGCGTACGCACTCCGCCAGGCTAACATTAGGATTGCTATGAAGGAGCATTTCACACAGCTTTGGCTCGAGACACCCTCACAAGTTCACACTCAAGAAGATGGATTATCAGATCATATCTGATGTCTAAACTTAAATGTCATGTTTTCCAGTCATTTATTTGATTTGATAGGGACCAACACATGTACCTAGCGACTACCGTGCTGATAATGATAGATCCTGTGTCTTACCATCGATTACAGGCCACTGCGACGCCAAGTACTGTACAATCTTCAACATGGAAGCAAAAAGCAGAGTCCTCACTGCCAGACACATGTTGTGTTGCTTCCGAAGGTGTGACCACGTCCTGTGAAAGTGGGCGGTTTCAAAATGAAGAAGAGAAACTTGAAGAGATGACTCGCCAGAGGAAGTTGTATCAAGGAAGAGTTACCGGTGTCGGCGAATTGCAGGGTTAGTCATGGAATGGAGGAGGAGCAAGTCAGGACCCAGTTTACGATGATGGAGGCAAAGTCAGCTTGCTTAGAGGACGAGCAGGAGTGGGTGATTGTGCATGACGGAGGCAAAGTCAAGCATCACTTACAATAGCAGATCGAGATATCTGGTTGCAACAGCCAATATATGTCATATACGTCTACAGGGTAGAAGGTTGGGAGAGACAAAAGAGAAAGCAGCGTAAGGAGATGGAGCTTCCTGCAGGGGTGAATAAATGTTGGAAATAGAATATTGTTGCAACAGTGTGGTTACGAGATTGCGATACCAAGGAAGATGCCAGGGATGGCAGCAAGCGGGGACTGCGAGTGGTGTTGCAACATTGGTTGTTAACGTTGAAAGTTACAACAGCGCGGTTATGAGATTGTGTCAGGGAATCGTGATTAGGGATGGGCAGGGGTAACCCCAGGGTAAAAAAGTTTCACCCTTACCCTTACCCTCAAAAACCCCTACCCTTGTATGAGGGTAGGGGTTTACCCTCACTGAGGGTAAGGGTACAATGAGGGGTAAAGGGGTATCTTCAACCCCCAGGGTTTGATCAAGGGTATTACTTGTACCGACCAAAATGATACCTTTGTGACATATGATTTGTGTCTCTTTCAGATTTCATCAGCTCCTAGACCAGTCACTGGTCACCTTCAGTCCCTAAACCAGCCCCTAGACCAGCCATATGATTATGAGAGTGGATCATCTTTTGGTGACCACTGATCACCAACCACATCAGTTTCATATGCAGTGGACGTTGAACTTACCAACTGGATAGTATACTGATATCATACTGAAGTGACTGGCATAGGAGCTGAAGATGGACCAGTCACCTTCAGCTCCTAAACCTGTCGCTCAAATATGACATCAGTATATAATCTATGCATATTTGAGCAATCATATGGATGTTATAGGTGTTGTTCTAGGGGCTGAAGTTGACCAGCATCAATATCTGTGCCCATGTGGGCAACTTCATATGTGACCAGTGATCAGTCTAGGGTCATGGGATAGGGATATAGCTTAAGTCAAGTGAACTTTTTCTGATGCCCTCTACCCCCAAAATAGTCAAGGGTATACCCCTCTACCCCCAAAAAGGGTAAGGATAAGTCAAGGGTCTGCTAATGCCCACCCTTACCCCTACCCTTGTAAAAACCCCTCAAAAACCCCCAGGGTACACTGTACCCCTGCCCATCCCTAATCGTGATGGCAAGCCTCGGGGAATGCGAGTGGGTGTTGCAACAGCGCGGTTACGAGATTGTCAGGGAATCGTGAATGTGATGGCAAGCCTCGGGAACTGCGAGTGGGTGTTGCAACATTAATTGTCAACGTTGAAAGTTGCAACAGCGCGGCTACGAGATTGCGATACCAAGGAAGATGTCAGGGATGGCAGGGGGGTGTTGCAACGTTGATCATCAGTGTTGAAAGTTGCAACAGCGATGGTGAACAAGTGACTAGCGACGAGAGACAGCTGGGTGTCGGTGTTGCAACACTACCGTCATAAGGTGCAACAGCGAGTGATGCCACTATGTCCAACCAAACCTATGCCTATCAAGATACTGCTTGTCCTTACATATCGTTCCTTCCTATACTTAATCTGAAGAATCTAACATAAGTCTGTAAGTGTGCATACGGTATAATACTCAGAGCGTCAAAAGTCTGTATCACAATCAAATGGCGAGTGTGGGTGCTGCAATGCTGATCATCAAAAGTTGCAACGGCGACAGTGGGCGAACGATGAGGGAACTGGGAGGTACAGTTGTTGCAACACTCATTGCAACAATGATGGTGGGCGAACAACGAGGCAGCTGGTAGATGTCAGTGTTGCAACACTAATCATTAATGAAGGGACTGGGAGCTGTGGTTGTTGCAATGTTCCTTATCAAAAGTTGCAACAGTGACGGTGGGCGAACAACGAGGGGCAGCTGGGAGATGTCGGTGTTGCAACGCCAACGTTCCTTATCAAAAGTTGCAACAGTGATGGTGGGCGAACAACGAGGGGCAGTTGGGAGATGTCGGTGTTGCAACGCTGATCATTTAAGAGTTGCAATAGTAATGGGGAGCGACGAGGGAACTGGGAGGTGCGGTTGTTGCAACACTCCTCTAAAAGTTGCAACAGTGACGGTGGGCGAACAACGAGGGGCAGCTGGGAGATGTCGGTGTTGCAACGCCAACGTTCCTCCTTATCAAAAGTTGCAACAGTGATGGTGGGCGAACAATGAGGGGCAGCTGGGAGATGTTGGTGTTGCAACGCTACAAGTTTTCGGGTGATACTTACTAATACAAGCCGTGAGAATCAAACAAGGTTAGCCATCATGGAGAAGTTCGTCATGAATTTCCTGCTGGTGGGACTTCAGATCTACTATAGTGGGGAGCTGGAGGTATTTAAGTTTCCTTGTTTAAGCCTCTTCCCAGTATACCTATGTTTAATCCTAAGTCGCTGGAGGGAGCGCTGCTGTTCTACCCTTTTTGGGAGTATCCACAAACGGAAATGCCCAAAAAGGTCCTGACAAAGGCAAGCCGGATTTGGAAACTCTGGCCGGCAAAGGGCGAAATTGGTGAGCTGAGCTGGTGCCGAGGCCTGGGTAAAGTTGCAACAGTGGCAGTGAGCGAACAGCGAGGGCTGGTATTGCAACACTGATTATCAAAAGTTGCAACAGCAATGTAAAGATGACTCGGAAAGGTATCACATGTGGACGTTGCAACAGCAGCGGTTCTGGAGATCACGTGCATCATTGCTAAGCATGTTGCAACAGAATAAACAAATGGGACAATGGGTTGCAATGGTTGTTCGATTTCTCTCTAGAAGTTGTCTTGCAAGATTGATAGCGTTCTAATTAGAAAGGAATTTGCAATAAATTGACAGCATTGCCTGAATTTTCTTCGGCAGCAGTGGCCGGAGAAATCCCACGTTCGTGAGAAACCTTACGGTATAGAGAACTGGGATCGTGGTGATTGAGGCGGAAGCGAAAATGATTATCTCCTTGGGCATCACCCCAGCGTTGGACTGCCCACTGTTTGCACATTTGCCGGAGTTGAGTGAGTGGGATGCTGTTGTATAGAAGTGATAATGCGAATGCTTTCAGTTCAGGGTGTAAGGGGATAGAGGCGTCCCGATCCATCTCTACAATTTGCTTGCATGAAGGCGAGTGGTCCAATACACCTGAGATTTCATCAATTGCCAATAATCGTTTGGCTGGATTTTGATGGCCGTAAGCCCGTAGCGGTCAGAGAAGGTTGATATATGCGCATATATTGAGTCTTACTGTTCTCGTCATTCTCATCATGTGTTGTCACCAGACGGATCCATGAAAAACAGCTCACATCCTTCCATGGGATCAATCTCCGGTCTTGGGAAGAGTCGGTCCCACATAGACATTGATAACAACGAACGTATCGCTTCAATTCACGACCCTTTTGTCCTTTGGCAAAAGTCTTCATGTGCACAATGCTTGATGAAGTATGCCATATAGAATATTTTGAACGAATATCTCGGTCTATTTCATTGGGTATATGCAATCCTTGTGTGGTCAGCATATGATATGCACGGTCTAGTATTAAAGTTGGCACAGATCTTAGCAAATATATCAGAGAGATCAGAGATGTAGCCGTTACTTTGATCATCGATGGTATGGGCAAACAAGTGTTTATCGAGGCCCACAAGGGATATATGCTGTTCGATGATTGTGCGTGTCGCATCTGTGAGATCAAGGACCGCGGGTATTGATTGTTTCTGGTTCTTGTTTGGATTGCGAGGCCGGGGAACAAGTAGGAGTTCATTGGCAAAATCCTTTGATGTCTTGCTGAATGACATCGGAGAGAGAAGCACACAGAGAAGCGCGCACAGAAGTACAGGTACACAGAGAGGCGCACAGACAGAAGTACGGTACGGGTACAGACATACGGGTACAGACATATTGACGTCACACTACTTGGGCTATTTTTCACACTACTTGGGCTATTTTTATCATCTCTGCCCATGTCCAGCCTCCCTTCCTTGATCGCGAGGTTCTAGCTCGGTTCTTCCGTATGATGGAGCTCTTCCTCGGTTCATTGTGTGTGAACTCATAGAGCTGAGACATCCTATTAACATCGACCGTCCGCAGGCACTTACATACAACAATCTTGGCATCTTTCGTCAATCGTCTTTCAACACTGTCGTTGTCTGCTGCACCGGCGTGATGATACCCTTACAACATATTAAAAATGTCATCCAGGGTCACTGGTCATGATACACCGCGCAGAAGGAGAGGATGATGCATCTACCGACGGTAATAGCCTCAATTTGCGCAACATAATCACTGCCTGACATCACATCCAGACCCTTTCTTATCCCAAGGACCTAATTCATTACTCACACACGCACTGTCAAACTCACTGTGGGAGTTCCTACAACCAGCGATCACATTACCACTCGTGCGAAGCGTTCACAAAATCTGGATATATATGCCATGGAAGATCTCCTAGATCATACATATCGCTCCGTGACGGTATGAGTGCTATCTGTGAACCATGTCTTCGTTGTTTCTGATAGCTCGCTACGGAATAGCTGTTCAATACTGGCGCTGATCTTCCTAACGAAAGAGGATGATGAAAGGTTGGAGATGAAGGAGATGAAGTCGTCCAATCTAGTCCCGAAGTCGTCAGCGATCTGTGAACCTTTTAGATTGGCACCCATCGGTCTATGCACTTCAATTGAATCAAGTCGGGGGTTAGGCGTCGGGCCTAAGGTTTATCCAGTCAAATGCAACAATGTGCTGGTCATGTCCGGGTTCAAAAACGTCATGTACAGTAATATACACGAATGTATAGTTAAATTGAAGCTTCCTGCTTACGGAACCCTTACTTTAGCTGGCATGTTTGGGCCAGTGACAGTTCTAAATTGCCGCTCTTAGGGTCCATCCGCCATCTTGACATCGTTCTTGAGGAGAACACGAGCAAGCAGAACCTTGACTTCGTTTATGACGAAAAAGCGGCCAGGGCTGAATCGGACATTGTCAACTATCAATTGGTGAAGACAGATAGAACGATCTTACCATCCATGACGTCCATGGCCAAAGCGGATATAATCTACTCCAGCGGTTACGTGCTGGTGTTTATGTTCTTCACCCTCTTGGCCAATGGCTGCGCGACTTTTCAAACATAAAGCCATCGGAACTCTGAGGGTCTGTATCTATGAGAACCGAAAGACCAATCAGACGAAGAAGCACTTACCGTGTCGGTATGTACTGGGAGATAAGGCACATTGACTATGCTGCTAGCGGGTATTGTCATGCCATTGCTAAAGTGAAGTCCTTCAACGCTTTTCGGTTCATGAGGGCTAGAGAGAGAGAGAACGATCAATGAGTGAGAGAAAAGTCCCGGGATACTGTTATTGCCACGTACGAAGACCCATATCAGACACCCGGAGCTACTGTTTGATGAAACTCTCCAGTTCCCGCATTTTACGAACCAAACCCTTTGACCAAACCCTTTGACCGTCATTCTACTGCGATCACTGTCTCAATCTCTTCGCGCAAAGGTTGTATGTATTCTTGATGTTTCGTCACTTCATACATGAGGGAAGCAAACGTCTTGGTGAATCGTCAGCAGAGTCTACGACGTAGGGAACAAGCATGTATTTACCATCGTCGTAGTGTGGATGGCCACGAAAATCATCATGAGTATGGCTTTAACCATCACAACAGGGTACTTCTTGGCCGCTCCCTCGTGACGTCGAACGTCCAGCTGATAACGTCGTTCTATGCCAATAACAGATCAGTAAAGCTCACCAGAAGATGTATGAATCACCAACTGGTCTCCTTGGCCAGTCCTTCCCATGTTGGCCTCTTGCTCAACACGTTCTTTGACCAACGGTTCAAAATGTTTGGTTACACGCTCAATGCCCCTGGGTTCTCAAAGAGGAGCGACGGTACTGGACAAGAAAGATGTTTGTATCCCGTGTCTGCGATGTCAGGGAAGTACATACGATCGCAAGGCGGCGGGACGACAATGAGGGGGATAGATGCCTTGCCCGTATCCAGTGTAAACGTCTTGTTCAAGTCCATCCAGTCAGGATCACGGTCTATGTTCAAGGGTTATGTTAAATCAATAAATAAGGATGAATAAAAGGGTACTAACACAGCGGTAAGCCAACAATCATCCTGTTGCGATGGTCATGCTGTGAATTCAATCCATTATACAACCCGTCAAGAGAATGGTGTGTTCGCTAGGGAAAAATGTACCGTCTCCTTTGATAGGGATGTAATCTTCAAAGGCTGCCGCAATTTCATCCTGAACGTCAGCAAACTTCACGCCAATGTTTCTTGGTCCCTCGATGGCGTCGATATTTAAAGTCGAAAGGTTCTGGGCCTATAGTCAGATTCGCGTGAAGTGACTTTGTGGGGTAGCAGTTGGTGATTGTAGAGAGAAAGAGAGTGTAGAAAAGTACATCTCGTGCAGCCTCTAGCGGCGAAAGCGTGTCATCGTTGGCACGGCGAATCTCGTCGATCTGGGAAGGACTGGTGGCGACTACCATCCACGATGGTATATTGAAAAGGGATCCACGGGAGTAGTCAGCGCAAACGGGACATTACGCCATATCAATGCTCGCCTTGTCATCCTTCCTGTACCATTTCATTCCTATTGCAGCCCCGATATAGGATGTAAGAGTACCAGAAGGACAAATCGTCGGTTAGCTGGCAAAGTGTGAGCGGCGTCAGAACACTGTTATTGATTAAAAAAGTGAGTCCCGGAGAGAAACGGAAAACGTACAAGTGTTTGCAACCGTTTCCGTGTCATAGGTCTGCGCATCCTATTACACGCCGTCGCGAGATACTTGCCATCGATAAAAATCTGACACAGCATATGACCAAAAGTGTAGAGAGAGAGAAAAAGTTATGACCGTCAAGCATACATGGAAACGCGCGGTCACCCTTGTGACGTAGCGGCCCAGGACCGTTCTCTCTCCCTATTATCGCCCGTCCACGATCGAGATTCCTGTCCAGGCTATGACGCTATCTCTAGCAGCAGCGACGAGTGCCATCTCATATTCTCGTTCTCGCTCCACGTTCCCTCTCCCTCTCATTCTTTTTCACGTTCGCGTGTTCAGGAACATAGGGTGGTAACACTACGCGTCTACCTACCAGTGCCCCCCTGGAACGACAGATGAAAGGCGCTCAGAAGTAGTTTGAACGACACCTGGTTCACGTTGAGGGAGACGAAGCTTGCCAATTTCAAGGCAGCTGTGTCGCAGCGCTTCCTATCCAACACAATTGATCCTTTTGATCGATTAATCGCCAACTTAATACCCATTTCTGCTGTACGAGTAGCACA
>KN818619.1:0-10354 GCA_000827485.1 Amanita muscaria Koide BX008
TGTGACACTGTGACTAGATAAGATAAGATATCACGTGACATGTCATGTGACCAAGTCACATGATCACGTGACTGTCTTTCGACAAAATATTCACTAATTGCCAGTCAAACCAGAGTCACAGTGTAGTCATCACTAGTCATAACATAGTCAAACTATCGTCAGAAAGTCACAGCGCAGTCACATTAGTAGTCAGTTGTTAGTCAAATAGTAGTCACGTTATAGTAGTTTCATAGTTGTTCGTTAGTGAAACAATAGTCGCTCGCAATTGCATACAGGAATATATATAAAGTAAGTACATGACCTCATATCGATCTATGCCTTACTCTTGTGCCCAGCTTTCTTGTTATTCTTCTCCTTTCATCAATTCATTCATTAGTAGTCGATAATCTAAAGGGAATAAAACTCACATTTTGAATTGCATCTGCTATACTTCCTACGATCGCGCCGTCCACTTCAAGCGCTTTGACGATGACGGAGATGAGATCTATAGCCAGGTTGAGTATATTTTATATGAAAAGTAGCCAGGACTCACTAATTTTCGTCGTGCGCACTTCATAGGCGATATTGTGCTGATCGCAGATAGCTCTCAGACTTGTTTTCTGCAAAACCTAAGACAGCAGTGAGTGCTTCGAGTACTAGTGAGTATGCTGGCTTACACTCATCTTCTTGGTCATCTCCTCAGCCAACGGACTTGGGGGCTCTTGCAGTGCTTTCGCCGACGACGGGGCACCCTGCGATTCATTTTGCGCTTGCCGTTCACTTGTCGTTGTCATCGTCGACACTGGTTTTGAACTGGAATTTGCGCGAGCTGCTGATGAGGGAGGTGGGACACTAGGGCACCCATCGGTTCCAGTTGTTGCTGAGGGTGGCAGGGGCTGGCTTGGCTTTCGTCTTCTCGTGGCTTTGGCTGAAGGTTGGCTTATGGGTTCGTTTTCTGCAGGCAAAGGCTTAGCATGAAATTAGTTCAGTCAACACATGGCGAAACAGATGATTACACACCCCATCTGCTGATATCCAAACCTCTAATATGAGTTCTGTCAGTTCTTGGAGGTACGCGTCGGCTGTGAAGGAAGCTTCGCTAGCTTCACTTCCTTGGTAATAGACGTGCCGAGCCACACTACAAGTCCGCATAGCTGCCGCAATGACAAGGCATGCATTAGCAGGCTTTCCGATGGATCCCCAACTTGCAAATACCGATCTCCAGGGCACGGGGTTGGCAGTAAACTGACAATGACCCCATGCGAGCCCTTTCTCGTCGTCATCGATGCTGGGATCATTTGGGTCTGCTGTTTCTAGCCGGCATAAGAAACCCTTGACATCTTCACTCATTTCGTTGTTGCCGAAGGTGGGGTTGAGTTCGAAAGCATCCATCAGTTTGCTGCCAGCTGCGATGTGAGAATAGTCGGTCCTGAAAAACACTGTATATATGTTAGTTATTGTTCCACAATGTGAAGAAGCATGTTCAACTTACTTTTGAGGCTCTCGATGGAAGGATCAACTACTATAAAGCTCACGTCGATGTGATTGCTCCCCGTCATGCCTTGGTTGATTGGCGCATTCATGAATGCTTGTGTACCAAGAGGAATATTTTGCTTTACTAAAAAGAGAAAAAAGTATACTTGCGCGTCATTAGCACGAATGCGTAAACATACCAGCACTGGGTTCCTGAGTTTCCAGCTGATTATTGCATGCTTTCTGTTTTTTCTTAGGCTTCACAGTATTGGAAGACGCTGTCGATGTGCGAGGTCGCTTACTGTTTGTGGTGGAAGTTGAAGATGTTGATGCGCCGCCAGTTTGAGTGCCAGAGTCTTGAGGTTGAGCGCTGGACTTTTGGCGTGGCTTTTCGCGCGCGTTGATTTGAGTCCCACCCGTTTGCGCTGCATTTCCTACCTTGAGGCCATTGTCGTCATCGTCGTCATCATCGTTGTCGTCATTGTCGTCATTGTCGTCGTCGTCATCCTCCTCCCCATCCTTCCGTTTTTTGGATGAGCGCATGATGTAAGCTAAAAGATGATCAGCTTTCCAGTGGTTAGTGCACAGTGCAAGGAGCGGTTGTTGTGCCTCCAAGTTCTTCACGGTCTCTTGCCAGAGTGCGGGGTAGTCATGCATAAAGTCAGTCTTCGTTCTTCGTTCTTTTATTGTACCATCCCGTTCCTTGTCAAGTTTGTATGCCTCAGAAAGAACTTGTGTCCTCATATATTTGCCAGATCCACGTAGCGCGTTCCACTCAGACCTTGAAATTTTTGTGCCGTCTTCGTGTCGAATAACATGCTTCATCTTCGGTCGTGAAGGGTTGTTTTGGTCGTGTTTGCTCTGCGCGTCGCTGGGAATGTCTTCAAAGTTCCAGAGAACGGTTAGAGGGTACTGAGAAGGTCGAGTAGCAGGTTGGAGACTGAGACTATGGCTATTGAATATTAACATTAATGAGATATGAAAGCAACCATACCTAGATGAGGTAGTCTTGGCACTGCTACTCCTCGTACTGTCAGTTGCAATCGTATCCAATTTCTCCCGCAGCTTCAGGTTCTCTTCAACTAGTTTTGCTTGAGTTCGTGCACTTGCAACAACCTGCTTCTGTGCATCCATATATTGCGCATGCATTTCAACAACAAGTGGATTACGCATAAGGTCAGCGAGTGTCAAAGCCTCGACATTGACGAACGCAGAAGCGGGCCCTGGGGGACCAAAGTCATCGGCCATGTAACCCGGGCCTTCGGAGTCTGATGACAAATGATGGATAATTTGGCGGCGTGTTTTCCTTGTTTTGAGGAATAGGCGAAAGTGGTGTTTTGAGATGTCGAGAGTTTTGGGAGTCATGTTGGGTTGCCTGATTAGGAAGGTTTAGTGAGAGCCAAACTATAGACAATAATCGTCTGTGTCATGCATATACAATACTATAGTAATCCACAATTTTACTAGTACATGGTACACTGGCCGTACAGTAACAGGACATAATATCAGTTATCGGGGTAAAAAAAGTGCACTCGGAGCATGAACCGGTCATGCGCCGGCGTAATGACCTCCAATCCCATTTTCACATCGTCTGGCCACATCACAGTATTGGATAAACCCACAGGATAATGGGGCATCTCATTGTCCTTGGGGTCAGGAATCAATCCATCACTAGAGCCTTTATAACGTCCCGACCAGTCAAAGTCTATGAATTTGACCTTCTTGTCCTTGGCGAAAATGACGTTGGGCGGCCGTAAGTCACCAAAAACAAACCCATTTTCATGAAGCTTATCCAACACCTCCGCAATTTGCTTCCCATACTCGCGCTGACCAGGTAGGTCCTCTGGATTACAAGCTTCAACGTAGTCCATCACCACCATCTGCAGTCGGTTCAAATGAAGACCGGGGAACGTCCACTGGCCATCATGCATCGGAACAGAAGACGACCATGGGCCTTGAAGGCACGTGCCATCTTTGCGTAGCAAAGGTCCCAAATAGCGCAATTTGGGAGCATGGCCCTTCTCAGCGAGGAACCGGTGAACGTCTTCTCCATACTGTGCGACAAACTTGACAACAATTTTCTCAGCTGGTGCATCATCGTCATTGTTGTCATTGTTGTCATGACAAATCTTTGCCAGGTAGGTAACACAGGCCGCGCACGTCTCCAGTGGACGTATATAGCTGAATTTTCTCCGTTGTACTTGACCATGCTCATCTTCCTCAGTAAAATTTAGAGGGTAGGGGAAAAGGCGCTCCTTGACGATATTTTCGAAGCCGAGCCGATTTGCGAGGGGTGGAGGATAGTTATAGTAGTCTGAATGTTTGAACGTCATTTGATCGAGTCCCAGATAGTATTCTTGAAGTTCGTTTAGGCACCTTCCAAGGCTGTGGAAGGTTCGCGCCAACCGATATAGGCGCTTGTCTTCGTATGTCGATGAGAATCCACTCCATGTCAACTCCGTCAAGCGTTGGACAATGAACTTATCGGTGAAAACACCACCAAGCAGTCCTAACCAAGGCCCGCCGACCGCAATAATAAAGGTAGGACAGCAGCATCTATCACGCAGACCCTATGCGATTGCGTCAAGTTGGCACAAGAGATTGTCGCAATGTTCCTCACCTGGTGTGCAAGCCAATAGTTTCTGAAAGCAAACGATGCTTGCGTCGCTGGGTCGCAACCCCCCTCCCCGTATTCACGTTTCAACTCCATGACAACAAGTAGGATGTTGAGATCCCTCAGCATCATCCACACAGACCCGTCTGCTCTTGTCGTGTTGCCAACTGTCATGAAGGGTGCCTCTAAGATCTTGGAGAGTTGAGGACGCAACTGCTTGACTTTTCCATCCTCCGAGGTCGAAATCGTCAATGCTGTTTCCATGAATTCGTATGTCATACGGATCAAATTTTTTGAAGGTTGTTCGCCTGGATTGTGCAGATGGGAATAGAATGTTTCGAAAACAGGGTGAAATATCTCAATTGGCGGCGCTACTCTATTATCCTTTTGACGGCCACAACGTCCATCGTAAATAGCGAGATCAGGGTCATCCTGTTCATTGATGTAGCACTCTGCCTTGGCCGCCTTGGAGGGGCAAGTTATCCTGTCCTCCCTGGCGCGAATCATAGTCTTCGTAAATCCTAGTTGAAGTGAGAATCGGCCATCAGAGCGAACAACATGAATATTTACTTCTAATGGTGGATTCCTCAACGCCGTTGAGGTCCAGATACCCGATGGCGTTCGGATGTAAGATTGGAGCAGTGACGATAAGATGGAGTTTGTTACTGTCAATCGGTGACTCTAAGTTGTCGATAACCTGGCGTATCGTCATAAGAGGGGTTGTTACTGTCGCCATATTGGCCAATGCGTCGAAGAAGTTGTCTGAGTTGGATGCGCCAAACTCATGAAATTTGCGCTTCATCCAATCGGGATTGATATCGTTGAGATTGATATCAATACCCTTATTTACCTATTAACAGCTCTCATGAGTTCGAATGGTGGAGGAGTGGCAATTGATATGCACGATATGAAATTGAATCGTCGATTCTTGGATTTTCTTGCCAATTAGTCCCTTGATCATTTCTGCAAAAACTTGGTATAAATCGTTTAGTTTCCGGTCAAGCATATCTTGATTTATTGGTAAATGTCGGGCTGCTCTCGAATGCTCGTTAAAGAAGATCCATCCGAGGGTGTACACTGGACTGGGAGGACCACCCTCTATCTTTATCCTCTTGCTTGGCCGCTGCTCCCCTTCGCGCACCGGACTGGAAGGATCACCCTCTATCTTTATCCTCTTGCTTGGGCGCTGCTCCCCTTCTTTCTGCTTGGAGGAGTTCCTCGTGCCAACAATGCCACTCGTCGCCTTACCAGTTTCGGAACTGGAGTTGTGGCGCTGGGGAGGGTCTTCCTGTTGGGTGTTCTGTTTAGATTTTCGTACAGAGGTGGACTGAGATTTTCGTGATTGCGATGTTCGCTTGGGGGGCATTGTCAGATAGGAAAAAAGGTTGGCGACGTGTTCCCCTGCTATTGGCTTTCCTGATTAGGAAGGAGCCAAATAATTACTGAATTGAGCCGGTGCGGGAGAAGAGATTGAAGTACTGCGAAAGAGACTATCAACAGCGTTGAAAGGTGCCGTACTCGTGAGACGAAACAGGAGCAACGCACGAGCCTGATGACTATAAAAGGATGGCAAGCATAATGATGAGAGTCAAACATCAAGGACTGAACCGAGGAGAATTACACACCACCAAGGTCCAAAACGACGAAAGAATGAACCCGAAAACACGGCGAACGTGAACGTCCCTAACGAAAAAGGAGAAAGTTGAAAAAGGCCGAAAGCAGAGAAAACCGAAACCACTTACGAGCACGAAATCGACAACCAAAGTTTAAACGCACTGCAGTGACTCGGGAGAACCACCAAAAGTGAAAATACGATGGGGCAAAAAGCGAGCAGGCATGAAGCAGAACTTGAGTGAAGAGCGCGTGAAAAGCAAGCCACTACAAAGGAGAACATTAGCGACTCCTCGAGTGTCAGATAGAGAAGAAAGTTAAAATGCACCAAGGAGTGAAAGTGACTCAGAGATAAGATCGATGAGACACAGAGCACGGTTACAAAAAGTGAAGATGCTGCAGTGCGAGGCTGAGTCTAGCGTAAGGCGGTGAAGTGAGCTGAGACAACAGGAGCGCGGGAACCAATTGCGTCACTTCGGCAACTTAATGCACATTGATTATCGACTCAATTATCTTTCTTTGTCTCTAACCTCCACTACCTTAGCTATGCCTCCTCTCATAGTTTGCCATTGCACACAATGCCATCCAGGGAAGGATAGATCTCGACGAACTGTACTATCTCACTTAGAGCAGGACACAGCTTTGAGGTCAACAACAACAACAGGTGCAGGGTATAAGGCACATTTAGAGACTTGTATTGCTGCAAATATGAAGGAATTAGGACTCTCAGAAGAGGATGGTAAGTGTGAATCTTTTCATCCGAGTTATTATCCAATGTTGACCGGAAATTTCAGATGGTGAATCAATGCCTCAAAATACTGGTATAAGTGGTATTCAATAACCTATTCATCATACAAAAAAGTTAATCATGTTAATCAGATGCAATTCAAGTTGATGATGACACCTCAGGTAAGTGGGACTCTGCCACATGACAATATTTATTGTTGAAATAATACAGTCCACTGTCATGATGGAGATATAGAAATTCCTGATGTTTCTGTCATGCCATCAGATGATGCTGATGCTGACTCAGATGAGGAGGAAGAGGGAGATAAAGGAGGCATCACAGAACATGATTTTAATGTTGATGAGCATGGTGCTCTATGGTTTCCTGAATCTGATGAAGTGCCCATGCTAGAGGAGGATGAGCAAGAACCTAATGGTTCAAGTGATGAGGAGGACGCTGAAGGAGATGAGGAAGATGTAACTTTTGAAGATCAAAGTGATGGTCAGGAAGACCAAAACACAGAGGGATCCTTTGTGTACCCAGAAAGTAGGCAAACACTGCAGGAAGAGCTCAGGAATGGCTATAAATGTCCTGTTTATCCTCCATCAGGTTTATACAGATCTACACCACTGAGCAACTCAGAGCACCTATCATTGGAACATTATATTACCTGGAAACAGACAAACAGTACAGTCATTGCATATGAACAATTTGCAAAACTTCTAGAAAAAGCAACCAATGTTCCTATATTATCATTGCATAATGCTCGCAAGTTGGCCTCTGATCTGACTGGTTTGAAGGCTCAGAAAATTGATATATGCCCAAAGAGTTGCATTGCATACACAGGCAAATATGCAAGTTTGACACAATGTCCATTCAAGAGGGACAAGGAAATATGTTCAATGCCAAGGTATCAGCCAAAGAAAACTCCTCGATCAAAAGATATCCCAAAAGCACAGATGCTTTATCTGAGTTTTAATGCAGTTATAAGGGCCATGTTCACAAATGCAGATACATCAAAATTATTGCGCTACCGTGATGAAACACTGAAAAAGGTTCTCTCATTATTGGACCAGGGGCTTGCACATACAAGAACATACTCGGACTTTGCAGATTCTGATGTGCATTTGCATCACTACAGAAATATGGGACTTTTTCATGGTGACAGAGACATTGCATGGTCCTTGTCTACTGATGGTGCACAACTTAGTGTGAAAAAGCAGTCTAATACATGGATTGTTGCTCTCACATTATTGAATTTGAAACCAGAGCTGCGCTACAAGTCTGATAATGTTATCATTCCTTTCATAGTACCAGGTCCCCATGGTCCAGGTGACTTGGAATCATTCCTATACCCTTTATTTGAAGAACTTGCTAAATCAAATGAAGGTATCTGGATTTGGGATGCAATTGATTCATCCTATTTTGTTGTAAGGGCACATTTATGCATGGTTCTGGGTGATATGTTAGGGTCTGCTAAATTGAATGGAATGGCTGGACACTCTGCAATATATGGTGACAGGTTCAGCCTTGTAAAAGGAGCAAGAGCAAACAACACCAAGGGTGCAAAGGCACAGTATTATCCATTAGCACCTCCTAGAAATGAACAATTAAACCCTGGTCGATCCAATGTAGAGTTGAACAATTTGCCAATGCATACTGAATCTCATTACTGGCATACAATTGCAAAGCTAGGGGATGCAAAGACAAAGGCAGAACATAAAAGCATTGTCAAGTCCACAGGAATTTCACGAATGCCATTGACTGCTGCAAGTTGTGCATTTCTCCATCCATCATTTTATCCACTTGATCCTTTCCACCTTTTTTTTGAGAATATTGTCCCACATATTTGGGACATATGGACAATTCATAGTGAAACAGATGAGCTAGGACACCTCAACAGAGAAAAGGCAGAGAAGTTTGGAGAATTGGTGGGCAAGGCAATGTCTACACTCCCACCATCATTCTGTGGTGCAGTGCGTGATCCATATCTAAAGAGACAAAGCCAATATAAAGCATTTGAATGGATGGCTCTGACATACTGGTACATAGTCCCAATTGGATGTGAACTAGGCTTCAACTCACTGATATTGCAAAACTTTGCATCCCTGGCAAAGATAATTGAAACAGCAATGACAATCAGTCCTTGAAGTCTTGATGATTTATTGTGTTTTGCAGCAGACGTGACGGTCACGTGTCACAGCTATGTTTTCCGGGGTGCAACTTCGAAAAATCATAACTCGACAACCGCTGAGCGCTCTGCCTCGGCAATTTATTTCTGGGATGTCCTATATTATAGCTAGATGCTGACAAATTTTCAGGGCAATCTGTGGTGGTTTGGAAAATAAATAAATTTTGAGGCAGCCAGTGCCAGTGTAAATATTCATATGCTTTATACACGGAGAATAAACCATCGGGATTGCATTTCTGTATAATGAGGACATGTGATAAACAAGAATCAGGTGCTATGGAGGCGGATTTGATGAACGGTGAGACTGACATGTTCAATATTGTCCGAAAAGGGCAACTCTGCTTTTTATTCTCACCGTTCACCATCATGGGCCGTGGCAGAGCAATATCTGAAGAAATTCAGTGGATTGTCATTCGACTGGCCACAAAAATGAATCCAGACGAGATCTCTATGTATACTGGCATCAGCATTAGGTCGGTTGAGCGCATTATCGCATATTTCAAGTCCAATCAAGATGTTCCTGTCCCGAAACCATCGATAAGCGAGAGAAAGAAAAAGCTTGGAGAGGCTGAGCTCGAGGTTAGTGTAACTTTACATAGCTTGTCAATTTCTAAATGAGTATTGATGATTCACAGTACATGTTCAATGCAGTCAACAATGTCCCAGATATCTACCTCGATGAACTACAGCTGGAGTTACACGATGCATTTGGGGTAAATGCAGATAAGTCAACAATTTGGCGCGCCCTCAGACGCTCAGGGTATACAATGAAAAAGGTATGCACTGGCTATAGTTATTTCCATGTGTCGTACTCACAATTGAACCCTCAGCTATCTCGTGAGGCTATTGAGCGGAGCGCTGAAAAACGCGCTCACTTCGCAGCGCGTATTGGAACATATGAAGCTGAACAGCTGGTTTTTGTTGATGAAAGTGCAGTCGACCGCCGTACGACATACAGAGGACGAGCCTGGGCAATACGTGGTAGCAAGGCGGTACGGAAGGCTTTTTTTGTACGTGGGCGACGGTAAGTAAAACCACGTTGTGTTTACAATTCACTGATCTCTTTCAAAGCCACTCGATACTCCCAGCTCTTTCATTGCAAGAAGGCATTCTCCATTGTGATATCGTAGAAGGTTCATTTGATACCAATCTATTCTTCACATTCATTAGCCATCTCCTGGACCGCATGCAACCGTTCCCAGGACCCAATTCCGTCATCATTATGGATAATTGCCGCATCCATAAACATCCTACAATTTTGGATCTAATCGAGTCTCGGTAAGTTCTAGTTGATTCGTGAAACTGATGTCTTATTCATTATATAGAGGGATGCGGTGTGAGTTTCTCCCACCATACTCACCCGATTACAACCCGATCGAACTAGCCTTTTCTGCCCTGAAATACCACCTTAGGCGCGACGGTGAATACATCCGCATGGCCATGACGAACCTGTCGGTTGAAGAAGTCCAATGCATCCTCCTCAAGGCCGTCTATCACATCTCATCGGGTGACGCATTTGGTTGGTTTAGGCACTGTGGATACGTGTAGGGCTGTGTAGGGTAGCTCATCATACTATGTATTGTGTTCATTTCCATATCAATATATATGTATCTCATGGATCCGAAACAGGATCGTGTCTGATCATCAATGAATCCGGCGATTTCGGCGTGCTCCTATCAGGACATCTTGATGTAAGTGATTCCATGTGGTCCTTTGCACTCTGACTTATTTCTTCATGCGATTGTCACTAACTTTTGCC